>JANHAO010002234.1:0-29534 GCA_026873985.1 Saraca asoca
TTAAATAAAATTTAAATTTTATTTTTTATTAAAATTTTAATTAATATATAATTAATTATAACATATTATATAATTATTTTATATTTATTTTTTTATTTTTTCTTTCTTTATTTTTATCTAAAAAAATAAAAAATATTTGAAGACGTTAACAGCACCAACGTATTCAGGCTTTTTATTTAAAAATAAAATAAAAAAACTGTCTTCCAACAAAAATTAAAAAAAAAATAAAAAAAAATTGAAGACGTTGTTAGCACAAACGTTTTATCCCCTACAAGGAAATTGTTTTGATTCAATACCATTGCGGGAATTAGTTTTTTTTTTCTGCCCCATGTCAGGCAAAAAGCCGTCACATGCAATGCAAATGAGACAAGTTCAGTTGAGTCCTGGATTGTATTTCCACTTGCCAGTCTAATAATGTCAAAATTAATTTTAAGTCTTAACTAGGATATATGTTTATCCTGTGAACATAATATGTAAATTTCCAAGTATCATTCTCCTAATAATACATGTGAGTTCACACTCTTAGAGGAGGATATGGTTTTGTTTGGGAACTGAAGGACCGTATCTGTATTAACGAGACTAGAAAACGCCCACTGGTTTGTGTTTGTTTGAGCTCCATCACAAGCAGCACATGTCAGAACAAAACACCCACCACTAACCACAGACTTAAGTAGTTGTAAAAGTACAACCAAAAATAGATCCACCCCATGTGGGAAACAACACACTCGGAGTTCAAATACTGATGTGAGAGAACACCCCCCCCCCCCCCCGCCCACCGACACGAGAAAAAGCTAAAAAATACAGTCACACCAAAAACCTGTGTACCCCCCCCCCCCCCATTTAATGTGTGCCATTCATTCCTAATCATTTTGAGAAATGCTTGCTTGCTTCTTGCTCTTCCCTCTGGAAAAACTCTTGCTCTCTCTGCAATAGTACACTAGCAAAGAGAGACAGGGACCTGTGATTCTAACTAAAATGGCGCTAAACTCTTTTGCTGTTGCCTCACTGCTCTTTTTTGTCAGTGTTTCTCTCTTGGCCATTTCTGTGGCTGAAGATCCGTACAGGTTCTTCAACTGGAATGTTACTTATGGAGACATTTATCCGCTTGGTGTTCGTCAAAGAGTATGTCTGAATCTTACATGTTTATATTCATAGATCATGATCTGATCTGATCAATGTGATAAGTATCTCTGATTTGTTTGTTTGTAGGGAATACTTATCAATGGGCAATTCCCAGGTCCAGACATTCACTCTGTTACCAATGACAATCTCATTATCAATGTCTTCAACAGCTTGGATGAACCCTTTCTCCTTTCCTGGTACACGCACTCTCTCTCTCTCTCTCTCTCCCTTTGGATCTGTGAAGTCTTGGTTTGTCTAATTGCAAGCATGTGAGTGATAAATTAGGGAGTCTTTCCAATTTCGTTTTCTTAGTTAAACTTTTTCTTTTTCCTCAAGATTTGTGAGTGAGGGGAATGTGATGCTTTAGTTGATTGGTTTCCCATTGCTTTAGTCTTTTTACTACAGTTGGATGTTTGTTTGGATTTGGGTACGTGATGTCCGGATGGATCCAGATCTGGTTGTGGGTGGTTTCATTTATTTGATAATGGGACCCAGCCATGATGGAGTGGATTTGTTATTATCAGTATCACATTTTGGCTTTTGTGTAGAAATTTTTATCCAATGGAATCCGTGATTAACTTTGCAGGAATGGGGTGCAACAGAGAAGGAATTCATTCGAAGACGGAGTGCTGGGAACAACATGTCCCATCCCACCAGGGAGGAACTTTACATACATGCTGCAAGTGAAGGATCAAATTGGTAGCTTTTACTACTTCCCTTCTCTTGCTTTCCACAAAGCTGCTGGTGGCTTTGGAGGCATTAGAATATTGAGCAGACCCAGAATTCCTGTTCCTTTTCCTGACCCCGCCGGTGACTACACTCTCCTGATTGGTGATTGGTATACCTCCAACCACACGGTATGCCACCTACTCACTGAAAATCTATCAGCTCATGTATGACAAATTCCATAAAGAATTTATTGGTGTTATGTGCAGACTTTGAAAGAACATCTTGATAGTGGCAAGAAGCTACCATTTCCTGATGGAATCCTCATCAATGGTCGTGGACCCAACGGGGCATCTTTCAACGTTGAACAAGGTATGCATGCTTAGTGTTGGAAATGAATAACCATTATTTTAATGATCATTGTAAGCAACATGTTTTTTTCTTTCTCAAAACAGGAAAGACTTACAGGCTTAGAATATCAAATGTGGGGCTGGAAAACTCTCTGAACTTGCGCATCCAAAACCACAAAATGAAGCTCGTAGAAGTGGAAGGAACCCACACTCTTCAGACGACTTACTCCTCTCTGGACGTTCACGTGGGCCAATCTTATTCGGTTCTAATCACCGCCGACCAGCCTGCTCAAGACTATTACATTGTGGTTTCCTCTCGATTCACCTCTCAGGTGCTCACCACCACTGCAGTTCTTCACTACAGCAATTCTGCTGGCCCAGTATCAGGCCCACCTCCTGGTGGACCCACCATCCAAGTTGACTGGTCCTTGAACCAGGCCCGCTCTATCAGGACCAACCTTACAGCAAGTGGACCCAGGCCGAACCCACAGGGCTCCTACCATTACGGTCTGATAAACACAACGAGGACCATCATACTGTCGAGTTTGGCGGGGCAAGTGAATGGGAAGCAAAGATACGGAATTAACAGCGTGTCTTATGCTGCTCCAGACACTCCCCTTAAATTGGCTGACTACTTCAAAATTTCAGGAGTGTTCCGTGTGGGAAGCATTTCTGACAGACCTAGTGGTGGTGGCATATACCTTGACACATCTGTTATGCAAGCCGATTATAGAGCATTTGTGGAGATTGTATTCCAAAACGATGAGGACATCATTCAGAGCTATCATCTCGATGGCTACTCATTCTTTGTTGTTGGTATGGACGGAGGACAATGGACACCGTCCAGCAGGAACTCATACAATCTGCGTGATACAATTGCACGTTGCACCACACAGGTCTATCCCAAATCTTGGACTGCTATATATGTTGCGCTTGACAATGTGGGAATGTGGAACTTGAGGTCCGAGTTCTGGGCACGACAATACCTTGGCCAACAGTTTTATTTACGTGTTTATACAACCTCCACCTCTCTCAGGGATGAGTATCCTATTCCAAAGAATGCTCTACTTTGTGGCAGGGCAAGTGGCAGACACACGAGACCTCTTTGAGCCGCCTCACCTCAGCATGCTTTTTTAGTATATCATGTCTCATGACCCCAGCTCGAGGTCACATTCTTTCCAATCAAAAAATCAGATATTCTTATCCCTTGAAACTTTTCATTTGACAATGCGGAGTGTTTTCAATAATCCCTAGTTTCCTACCTACTACTCTACAAGAAACTTATTTATGATTGCCAGGCATCATTGCTAGAGTGAATGATCTACTTTGAATTAGAATTGTTCTAAACACAATATTGCATTTGAAATGTCCAAGAATTAAGACTAGCTGGCTTTGAAGGTCCTTTTATCTCCCCTCCACTGCGGCAGGTAACTAGATATTCCTGATAATAGACGAGCTCGCCGTCTTGCTATCGGTTGAGATTGGTCCATTAAACCCCGAGTGAAACTCGGATGAGTTGGTTCCTATCAGTAAAAGTTCATTTTTCATGCTCTTACATTCGTTTATTGTCAATAGTAAGTAACTGCGCTTTCCTTGTCCTTGTCTATTGCGATTTACATTGATGGTTATCTGTGGTTTCCCTGGTTCAAGAAACCTGTAACTTGAGACTACTTTAGGGCTAGCATCTCCTAAGAAACTAAGAAACAGTGTGCATGAACGAATGTGACACTGCCCCTGGCCTTTTTATCTAGTGCGATGTCATATACATCATACGTCCTACATATTGTTTTCATCACGTGGCCGGTCATACTAAAATGGTTAAAACGAAACAAAATGCTCTTTTACTGGCTTTACATGAGAGTACAACCCCAAAGGAGCTGGTTTGAAATAGACAATTGGGTGCGGCGCATTTAGATTTTATTCTGATTATTGTTCAGATTGAACTTGCAGTGGATTAATAATGCTGGGCTGGAATGGTTATAACTTATAGACATTCACTCTAGCGTGTAATTTCAAGAGATACAAAGACCATTGTCGTTTGGTAACTTCAATAACCAATGTCTCTGAAAACCACCAATATCATCACCAATTTAAAACATAGCAACCTATGAGTGTGAGCCAATGTCCCACAGCTCACTCTGGGTAGTTTGACAGAACACAAATGGCTAAAAATAAAACCCCGGCCCTCTAATCCCCTAGCTACAATATCTAAAGAAGTCTTCAGAACGAAGTATATCCTCCCTTGTCTATGCAAAACAAGTATATAGTTATATGGAAACGATACTCCAATTACCTCCACATATACTATCTGAAAAGAAATCATTCCATTAGCTCTACCTCCTGTTATTGACATCTATTCAATCCAATGTGCATCCAACACTTCAGCCATAAAACCGTACCGGTCAGCAGCTTCATCAATCTGAGAGCAGTAACATAATTAAAAACAACACACACCAACATGAAAGATAATGATGAATGGTCTGAATGCTAACTACTTTTTTTTTTTTTTTTTACCATTTTCTGTGTTGGACGACCTGCTCCATGTCCAGCCTTACATTCAATGCGACCAATTAGTGGGTTTGTCTGGGGACTTTTCTCCAAGCTTGTGCAGAGGATGTACTGCATGGTCTGAGAACATTTTGGAATATGAATTAATTAAAGAAGGGTGAAAGATAATGTACTTTGGGGAACGAGGACCATTCATCTCATCCACAAAGGTGGTTAAATGAAAGAATTGCAACACCACCCCACCTAACTGTTGCTAATGAAATAGTTCTCATTGATTTAACAACTTGGTTGCTTGCAACATTATTCATCACAACTATTAAAATATGGCTTCTCCAACCAATATTTCCATTCATGAAAAGTAGACTAACCGCTAATAACTTCAGTGAGTGCAGTGGCACGACACGATCATCATGATCAGCTGTCAATAACATTGTTGAGGGGTACTGGATTGACTGATCAGGATGATCTTCCCATGGTCGCCGAACATTATGTAATGGTGAGTACCTGAAACAGAGGATTAGAGAAAATGGCATAGTAACCATCAGAAATCACACTAATTTACAAAGAGAAATTGACCAACTAATGGTTGACGAGCAATATGTTGAAAGCAGGAGAAATTATACCTGCCCGATGAATCAAAGATGTGATGAGCTCAAGTGCGACAATAGGAACTAAATAAGAATGGGAAATAAGGAACAAAAGCCAGATACCACATCTCAGGAGTGAAGGAAAACATTATACTTACTAGTCCTTCTGTGAATTATTATCCTAACCATATGTAGAGAAGTGAATAACTATAGATGGATTTACAATGTCATCCTTAATAAGTAGTACAGGGCAATTCCAGTCCATCTACTAATGTCTATTGGTCACATTTTGATAATTATATACTCTTAACAGCATAACTTTCAATTAACCAAACCACAATGGGAAGAAGCAACCATGTCCCATATTAAAGCTAACAACTCTGCGCCTGTGGCACCATCTGTTTTGACAAGGATTACAATTCACACAGCTTGCCTCTCAGACCAGGGGAATGAGCGGAAAGCATATTGAGAACAAGAATATACTGATGTATGTGAGAAGTTCTTAATGAAGATTTCAAGATACATTAAACCTCACTCACTTAATTAGCCAATGAAACTCTTCCTCATTGTCTGAGCAACCATAATCTGAAGTCCAAGCATGACCTGTATACCAACTTCTCATTAGGTTGTAGCAAAAACATGTTAAACTACCAAACACAACAGAGTTAGACAAACCTATGGTGAACTTATGGAATCGTAGCATGTCCATAACACCAACATGAGCCAGTGCACAACCAAAAAGATCAGGTCTCTGGACCAGGAAAAGACACAAGAGTAAATATAAATGAACAGCTCAGAAAGGATATACCAAGGTTGAGCCTTGAAAAAAAACAGTCCATCATTCAAATCACAATCAAATGGGAACTGATGGCCAAAAAATAGGAAGACAAAGCAGATAAATCAAACCTGGTTTATGCAAGCTCCAACAAGAAGTCCACCATTGCTGCCACCTTCAATGCATAACTTTCTGGCTTTGGTGTAACCAGCAGATACAAGGTATTCAGCCACAGAGATAAAGTCATCGAAGCAATTCTGCTTTTTTGCAAGGGAGCCTGCTTTATGCCATTCCTCTCCATACTCTCCGCCACCACGAATATTTGCTATGCAGAAAACAGCACCTAAGTGTCTAGTGAGAATAATGCGACTGACACTGAAGGATGGTGTAAGATTGATGTTAAAACCACCATATCCATATAACAAACAAGGGTGTGAACCATCCAAATTAATGTTCTTTCTAGAAACAATGAAAGTTGGGATCTTTGTGCCATCCTTACCAGGCACAAACACCTGAAATGTAGAAAGTAATATCAAACAACAGAACAAACAAGTACCAAATCAAGAACACAAGTTCCAACCTGTAGACATGCCCCTACTCATTCAGAGTGTTGCAATCTGCAAGAGCCTAATTAACTATTTCACACCAAAAACATCCCAACAAGTCAGCTTAAGTGAGCATTCTACCTGATTGACTTGAAATTCTGAGCGATCTAATCCATGGACAACAATTTCACGGAATACTTTCATATCAGGAATCTCTTGTTTCAGATTACACTGATATATGATACCAGGAGTTAGAAAGCTTGTAAAACCAAAAAAAACCACACTATCTTCGCGCCGTGCAGAAACTCCATACACCGTACCAATGTCAATGGGTAGCTGATGCTGCAATGAGCCTGTTCTTAAATCTCTCACTTGCAGGATATACTTAACATCACTGAGGTAACTCACAATCAATTGATTACCGTTTACAGCACATGCTGACTCAAGTACATCGTTTTCAGATTCTTGGAGAACATCAGTCCAAGCGGTTGGTTCTTTCAAATCTACTTGAACTAGTTTATATTTTGAGGCATCTTTATTAGTCAAAAATGTAAAGACTGTGTCATCATTTGCAACAGCTTGATACTGTGCATCAAATTCATCAATAAGCTTGATAAAAGGGAGAAGGGCATTGTCATTGCGAAAACTCTCTACCCGATTTGGAAATTCAGACATGTCACAATAGTAAAGTTTGTTAACCGGATCACACCCTTCTTCAATATACAGAAGGACATACTGCACAATAAAAAAAATGAAGGTGGTAAATTTCAAGGAAGATCAACTTATGAAGCCAAGAAATTAACCACAAAGCAGCCAAATATGAAGCACTGAATCGGATGAAGGGCAGTTCCTTCACACCAACCAACCTTAAAAATGGAACCAAAAGTAAAAAGAAAAAGAAACATGTTCTAGGATATTTCATTCTGGGCCTTTTCTAGTGTTGTTAAACATCACATCCTAACTCAGCAAGAACAAAATAGCTACTTTCTTACAAATTAGTACAGAGAAGGATATGAACAGAATATCGTCAATAGAATATTTCTATACACTAAGGGTCACAAAAGCACAAATACATTAATTGCACAGTTTTCATGCATGTACAAAAAATAAAAATGATAATGTGGCATAGCTCTAAATAGGGGTGGAAATAAACGGCTCTAAAGCAATGACAAAAGATAATGTACCTTCCCATCATCAGTAACACTTGCTTCAAATGTATATTTAGGATTTTCAGGATCTCTCCAGCACAAAATATCCTCTGACTGATGTGTACCCAAAAAATGATAATAAAGCTCATGATGCAGGTTGGCATTTGTTTCAGTCCCAGCATCAACTACTTCTCCGTCTCTACAATGTATTGTTACAAAAGTGATGACGTCAAATTTACAAGCATGTAAATACACAAGTGATCCTACCATTATCATTGTGATAAGTTATTTACAAGATCTCAATAGAATAATACCACAAAAGTCATCTTAGCCAAAAGAATAAAAAATCCATCACCATATACCACTTTTTTTTTATAGTTGCTAAATTTGCAACCAAATAGCAACCATAAATTAGTAGAATAAGCTCCCCCATCTCTATCTTCCTTAATTTCCAACAGTTTGTTTGCTAAGTTCTCCCTCATTTCAACTATAGTATTTGACAATTTAATGTTTCAAAGGAACAGAAGTCAAAATCCAACTCTCTGAAAACAATGTTAGGATGTGAGATCACTTACTTGGGTGCTGGATAGCGGCTATAGAAGAAACCTTTGCCATCATGCGTCCAACTAATAGAGGAAAACTTGACCTGGAACATGGTATAGCTAGCAATGGTTTTATTGTACTTTGATATAGTTATTTCTCTGCGTATGAAAACAAACTACTATACTCACCCATGATAGAGTATCGGGCTGAACCTTCTTATCCTGAATATCCATTACTTTTATTGACACCCAATCACTTCCACTTAAACTAAGGCCATAAGCCAAGTACCTAGCATCCTCACTCGCTGAAACTGTGCTCAACGAGACAGTTCCATCTTCACTGAGTGAATTAGGATCCAGCAAAACCGCCGGTTCACCATCCAAACTATCCTGAAAAGTTAGGCAAGTAAAACAATGGAATCGAAGAACCTTAAAACCAAACAAAACTCAATAACTCATCTATATCCGTAATTATACTGTCAAAACCTGCACATATAGGACGTCTTGCGGCTGAAGCCCGGTGTTATGGAAGTAGAAGTACTTGTTCCCTCGCTTAAAAGGAGGATCATAACGAGGATGGTCAAATAGGTTCGTGATCTTTTCACGAAGCTTCTCCCTCGTATTGCATTTCTGAAGTACCAAATCCGTCAATTTAACCTGTTTCTGAACAAACTCTTTCACTTCTTCCGCATCAGAATTTTCAAGCCTACCAGAATCGTAAAATCGTGTAATTTCAAGAGTTTAGCATCAAACAATAATAATCAAAGCTTCCTATCATGCTCATATTCGGAATCCAGATGAAACTAAACGTCGAATTAGAACTCAAAAGGAAAAAATGAGTGTAAAATTTCTCATGACAGATAATCACTCTCAATCCCGGAATGTAAAATTAGTTTCTGCGGAAAGTTGGTGAAGTTTTGCGAAATATGGACAATGAGATAGGAACAAATTTAGACTTGAGTACCATCGGTAAGGGTCGGCAATCTTAACGCCATGGTAGTCATCGATGACAGACTCGTCTCTACCAGCAGTAGGATATTGCAAAGGTTCATCAAAGGCAAAGAGTGAACCCATTTTAGGGCTTGAGGAAGAAGGAGGAGAGCCGGAGAGTAGATTTCAATAATATTGAAAGTTATTTGGTGGTGTGTTGTGAAGAGTGAAGGAATGGGAATGGTGTCTAGCTCAAAACACCGCTCCAGACGGTAAAGACTAACAGAGTCTAGCTTTGACATTTTTAAACAGTTTTAGCCAACGAGTTCGAGTTTGGCTCGATTATGAAATGAGTCTAAAACCAAGCTCAAACCGGCCCATTTACTTGTTTCCTTTATTTATTATTTAAAAAATGATTAAAATATAAAAACTTGATAATTAAAAAATTTATATTTTTAATTTTTTACTTTGTAAAATTTTGTTCAAAAATAATTTTTTATTTTACTTATAAATTCTTTATATTATTAAATCTATACGAATTATGTTAATTTTATGTTCAACTTTATTTCTTTATTAATTGAATAAGTCAACTCCTTGTATAAATCAAATTCAAATAACTCTCTTATTTACTCCCGTCCTTAAGCCTCAAAGCGATGCAATGCCATTGTAATTAAAATATACGAAAACATTTTATGTACATAAAAAAAAACCACTAAATCTATTTTAAACTCTTAAGATAACGGAGATGTTAACCTTCACGTAATGTATTTGTCAATCTTCAAAACTTCACTTCGATGCGCAAATTACCCCCATTTCATATTACAAGAAACTAGGATATTATAATCATTATCCACTTTATCATATTTTTAATTTACAAATATTGAATGATAGGGAATCTGGACATATTTAACAGAATATTCTTAACAAAAAGTGTTAAATAACGTAATGTATATATAGTAAAACAAAAATAAGGTTTATGTAATTTAACTTAATTTAAAATTAAGGTTAGAGTATTTTACTGAAAAAACAGTGGAAAGAAAAGGCACAGAAAAAAAAGGTGATAGTTGCAAAATGTCCCATATGTATCAGTCATAAGTAGTCAAATGTGTGCTCAAGTATGTACGTATCCTGATATATTAGTGTATTGGGGAAATAATTGAGCAATCCTAGTCAGAGATATTGGATTGCTACAAAAGAGGTAATGTAGTACCCCGTGGAGTACAAATAGATTGTGTGTTGACCTATTGGAGATTAGGAGATCTCATAGTTTTAGGCTATTTAGGCTCTAAATGTATATGTAATACCTTAGAAAAATAAAATGATAAAAATAAATAAAAAATAACTTTAGATGGATGAAAGTGAAATTTTGGTATTTCTTGTTGGGGTCGAAATGAAATTTTTTCCTTTTTCCAAAAGGACCTATTTGAAGGTCGTGGAAAGTCAATGGAGAAAAATTGTAATTTGTCCCTTTTTTTTAATATTATAACCCTAGTCGGCCCCTTCTTCCCCTGCAGCACCCATTCTTTCTCCCTTTCCCAAAGTTTCTAGTTACTCAGTGTCCTCCAACGATTTTCTTCTTCATTCGGTGTCATCACCATCTAGCAGAATAACGACTAGTCATTTCCCTTCTTTCCAGCATTTTTTTGGCCCTATTTTCTGAGGCTTTCTTCTTCCCTTGCTGTGAACTACTTCGACACCGATCTACCTCAGCCCATCGCCAACTGACGTGGTTCGACAGTTCCTCTCCCTCTAGTTACCTCTTTAAGTGCCTTTCTCCTTGCTACCTCACGACAGCAGCTTTTCTCTCCTCTTTTGGCATGTTGTTCAGCTTGTTGAAGAACTAGCTTACTGATGGCAATCTAGCTCCAGTCGAGCTGCTCACCTACACTTTAAAAGTTGATGAATATTCTTAAAGCATCATATTTATTTTATAGTAACCCTACAGTTAGTTTCCAAGAAAATAAGAAATTTTCTTGGAAACCTTTACTATGCTAGTTGAAAGAAAGTTAAAACTTTCCTTGTTGTTTTGTTAAAACTTTCCTTGTTGTTTTGCATTATTTTGCTTTAGTGAAGTTTTTATTGAAGGATCTAGCACACCAACACCAAAAATTTGGAGTTTCAACTGAAAAACTCAAGAAAGTAGTTTTGCTCCTTAATCTTGAAAGTGCAGCTTAAATATCAAAGTTTAGTATTAATAGTTGGTGGTGTGCTTAGCTAAAGAATCTTAGATTTAAGCTCAAGTGCTAAATTTAACATTGATTATCTCTAACTAGGTTGGATAACTTGAGTTCTTCAAGTGGGCTGATTTAGCATCTCGAGTGACAACTAGATCATTCCAAGGAGTGTCAAAGGTAAGTGGATACTCCTCCTCTCTTGTAAAAAAAAATCTCATTTATAGTATGAAATAATTTTATCAAATGAAGTATTATGATTCCTTTTGAAAAATGGGATCTTCTTATATACTGACGTGGTTTCAAAAGTTAATTGCAAATTGTATGTGTATATGAAAATGATTAGTCGTGATAAAGTTGTGTATTTTATCTTGATTTACATTGTTGAAATCGATGAATTCCATTTTACTATATGATGATTTATTGATGAGGTCCTGGATCCACTGAAAATTCATTAGTAACCCCAAGTGCACTTGTGACCAAAATATTTTACAGATGAGATGGATGGATTATGATGATGTTTACAGGTGAAATGGATAGATTAGGGCGATGTTATGGTATTATGTTTATGATGTATAGTTACCTCTAGGGATTTTCTTTTGGGATTCTGATTGAGTGTTTTAATTAATTGAGCATTGATATAAATATTTTAGAAAGTTTATTGACTTTCTTTCATATTTATGCCATGAAGAATATGTGTTTCATAGTAGCATATTTTGATGCCTATTTTCATGTTATTGACCACTTACCTTCTTAATGATTGAAGCTTCCAAACTTATCGTGGGATCTTTATGTTTAAGTGAGTAAGTTTATTTTTACGGCTATATATATACACACTTTCAAAAATGATTTATAAATAAGGTTTTGATTTTTATGGGATTATCTACTCACTAAGTTTCTATGAAACTTACTCCTCTCTTTCACTGTTTTTCAAAGCCAGAAGATACTCCTTCAGTTCCTCTACCCCATCCTGGTTCCAGATCTACTCATTGACTATGTAGATTACTTCTTGTGGAGATTAAAGGTATTTAAATGATGTAATCTGGCAATTGGTTTAGTGGTTGTACATATGTGTTTTGTCTGGATGAAACCCAGTAGGTACAGCCTTGTGTTGTCTGGGCTGTTGTGATATTGAATTATTGTACAGGTTATGTATAGTGCATGTAGCCCTTGGTTATTGTGTAGGCCTCGTGCCCAGACGTCTGAAAAATAGAGAAAATTCTGTTGGATTTTCGATAGAAATTGACATGTACATGTTTAGTTATGCCTAAATAAAATTGTCTTTTGTGTGTCTTCTTGTATTGTTAGGCTTATAGGAGATTTTCTAACGGTGACCTTCTATGCCGGTCACATTCCACAGATCAGGGCATGACAGTATACTGATACTTCTTTATAATGTTATGAGGATTGTGTGGCAAGTAATGAGCAGTCAATAATAACAACCTCTATTATGGAGACAGAATGTGTAACATGTTGTTAAGCTATTTGTAAGGCTATTAGGTTAAGGATTTATAATTAGAGAAAGTACTTCTAAAATCTTAACCATGTGTTGCGACAGTACTGTCGAAATAATCTTCTCTCAAAATAATAGTTGTACTGCCCGTACAAAATTGTTGATGTTAAATATCAGTTTATTGGAGAGAAGGTATGCAAGCATTGTATATATTACCATTGACTGTATGCTTGTAGATTCACTAACCAAAGGCTTAGGTATGAAATTGTTCATGAAAAAACATATGTAATGAATTTGAATAAGCATTTTCAGTGTTTAGGGTTAGCGGGAGTTTCATGTTGAAACAACAAATTATCGTTGTTGATATCTTGAGATATGTATGAGCAAAATATTCATAATGAAATATTCTTGATTTTGCTATATTTGTTAACATTATTTGGTTATGGCATATGATTGGAGACATTTTAGACCCTATTTTGTTACTGTGTTGAGACATTTAGAACCTTATCTCAAATGGCATCTCAAGTGGATGCTAGGACCATGTATAGAGATTTGCATTTTGTCACATTTACTATTGTACAAATCTTGCTGAGCACATTTTGTAACTGGTCATTGAAGTGTAAGTGTACAATGCATATATAACATTATGTACCCTTCCAATATAGTGATCTACATCATTGAAAGCTTAGGATTTTAACAAACCTATAGGTGTAATAGTACCATGATTACATTGACATTAATTGGAAGTGATCGTAGTTTATGAATTATGCCATTCAAATGGGAGACTGTTGGAATTATTTATAATATGGACTTCCTGATTTATAAATTTATATGATTAATTTATATGACATTATGTAATAAATCTAATGGTATCATAGCATAATGTTTCTTATATTAGACTAGGTCACTTTGATGGGTGGTACCTAAGTCAATTAGGTCACAATTAAATATTGGATAGGTCCTAGGCCCTATGACTCCAAATCGGACACTTTCTCTCATCAAATAACAATCATAAAAAATTTCCCAATAAAGATTGGAATCTTTAAGAGATAAAATTTTGTCAAAATCAGATAATCAAAAGCATTGAACAGGATAATTAAGTAATCTTAAACTTATTTAAAATTTTTGTATTCTACTATATCCAATTACATGATTAATTAGTCTGATATTCTCTATAAATTTTCAACATAAGAATCACAGTCAATCATTTTCACCGCAAATCACTCGTCATTACCATAGTCCACCGTAATCGTCTCCATTAACAAGCAAATACCAAGTGCTATTGTTCTAACTTAAAACTGGAAAATTTTAAAATATTAAACTATTGTTAATTTATTTTGTTGTCAGATTTTACAAAACATCATCTACAAGAAGTTTGAAAATATATAGCATCACAATAAAATGCTCGTTATGCCCATTACAGCAAGGGAGGTCTGAAAATTGGAAGACAGGCAGAGAGAAGAAAGAAAAGGAGCGTATATGGGAGAAAGAAGATATGTTGAAGAGAAAGACAGAGCAGTTATTGCAAGTTTTTTAAAAAAATTTATGTATTAAATTATTTAAAAGTTCTCAATATCTAATTTTTTAAAAAATAAAAACAATAGATTTTATTGTCTAGTAAAGAGTGGAGGATGTTAATCTTCACTGTTTGAAGGATAATAGTGCCCTTAATATTATAATAGTTGCAACATTCATTTTCATCCAAATGTCATCGTTATATACAGTAAATGTCTTTCATTTGTAAATAGAGGAAGAATGAGAAGAAATTTTAATTTTTAATTTTTTTCTTTTTCATTTCAATTCAAATAGTGTATAAAATATTTTTTTTTAATTTTCTTCTAATTCAAAATATCTTCTCTTTTATCCATATTAAATTATTTATATATAAATAAATAATTATATTTATAAAAAAATAAAATACTTATCAATACATGATCAATAATATCTAATTTTAATTTGGTAGATAATGTCCATATAAAATTTCTCTATATTTAAAATTTTACATTATTTTTAAATATCAAATACTAAATTTGATATTTTATGATTTTTTTTAAAATTTTGTCACCTTTGAATATTTATTACAATTTTATTTTAAAATATTTTTAAAATTTCATAAAAATAATGTTTATCAAATATAGCTAAAAAAATAGTTTGAGAGTATACATGAACTTTTATTAATTAAATAATTAAAATTTTTTAGTATGAAATAGTTAATTTAAATTTTTTAACAAAATAATTATAAATAAATTCACCAAACTATTAATATATTAAGAAAATGTTTTTTTGAAAGATGAAAAAAAATTCAAATAATAAATTTAGCTAATTTGAAATAATAATGTAATAACTTTATCAAATTAAAAGAAATATAATATTTCTTCACAATTTACATAAATATAATTATATCAGTTATATAATCACTTAATAGATTAAAAATATGATGATAATTTGTTTATGTTTAAATATATTATAATTTATAATCTAAATTCATATTACAAATTGCTATAAAATGAAATTATTTAAATCTGTGCATAGCATGGATACAACCTAATATACACACACATAATATATCTTCCTAATAATATAAAAGTTATAGTACTCACTTTCATCCAAATGTCATTATGTGATAAGTGTACTTTACTTATCACAAGAGAGTAAATGAGAAGAAATCTTAATTTTCTTTTATTTTTTATTTCAATTTAAATATGGATAAAACTTATATATATATATATTTATTTTAATTATAATTATTTATTTAAATTATCTTCAATTGATTTCTAATTTAATTTTTTAAATGTTATTACTATTAAATTATTAAATTTTTAATTTAATTTTTTAATTATTTGAATTATTAAATAATATTTTGATTTTAAATCTTTCTAATAAAATAAAAGTTATAACATTCACTTTTATCCTTATGTTACTATATAGTAACTATGCTTTACTTGTAACAAGAGAGTATATGAGAAGAAATTTTAATTTTTAATTTTTCTTTTTTGTTTTAATTTAAATTAGGGATAAAACTTATATATTTATATATTTTAACAATAATTATTTATTTGAATTATCTATAATTGATTTTTCAATTAATTTTTAATTTTATTATTATTAAATTATTGAAAATTTAATTTAATTTTTAATTTTTAAAATTATTAAATAATATTTTGATTTTAAATTTTTAATATTTTAATTATTTATTTATTTAGATAATAAAATTTTGGTATTTTAATATTATTAAAATGATTTTCTAACTTAGAATTTGATGGTATTATATTTAAATATTTATATTAAAAATAAAATTTAAAAATATTTTAATATTTTAATGAGTTATATAATTTAAAATTTAAATAATTTTATTAATATATCCTCTAATTTTTAAATTATAAACTACTTAGATAAATGTTATATATTTGTATTTTTTATAAAAATTATCTATTTCAAAAATATTATTTAATAAAATTATCAATATTTGATTTTTAGTCTAAATTCATTAATAGCTTTCAATTTCAATTATTTTTTGTGTGTATTAAATAATTTATATATAATAAATAATTATACTTCTATAAAAATAAAATATTTATCAACATATTATTAATAATATCTAATTATAATTTGATAGATAATGTATATCTAAAAATTATCACTCTTTAAATTTTTATATTATTTTTAAATATTAAATACTAAATTTAATATCTCATAATTTTTTATTTTGAAATTTTTATGAATTTTGAGAAATTATCAGAATTTCAATTTAAAATATTTCTAAAATTTTATAAAAATATTTCTAAAATATTTGTTTTTTGAAATAATATATTAATTACAATAATACATGAACTCTTATTAATTAAATAATTAAATCTTATAACATAAAGTAGTTAATTTAATTTTTTTTAAAGAAAATAATTTATAAATAAATTCATATGATTATTAATATATTAAGAAAATATTTTTAAAAAAGATGAAAAATTTAAATGATAAATTTAACTAATTTAAAATATTAATGAAATAATTTTATCAAATTAAAAGAAAGACAATATTTCTTCATAATTAAGACAAATATAATTATAGTAATTTATATAGTCATTTAATAGGTACAAATATAATAATGATTTATCAATATTTAAATACATTATATTTTAAAATCTAAATTCATATCACAAATTGCTATCAAATAAAATTGTTAAACCCAATGTGTTGCAAAGTGTACAAGATAGTGTCTATATATATAGGGCACATTATGTGAGAGCATTATTTTCACATGAGAGTGAGAAGAGTGAATTATAGTCATTAGATATTTGCATTTATGGATAGGATTAGAACATAATTGAAAATTATATAATTATTTAAAAAAATCATATAACTTTATTATTTAATCTTAGCGATCAAATATTTGATAGTCACAAATTACTCCTCACTTTTATATAAAAACAATACTCTTACTTTATATATGTATATATATATATATTATATACATATGTATATACAAATACGTGCAAGCAAAGAGTGATTCATTGACACATTTAGACTTACATCAAATCTCAACTATTAATCTCATGAAAATTTAAACATTATGATGGATTCTTTTTGTTATGGGTATTTTTCGGTATTGCACAGAATTGATTGACAAAGGCCCAGCAGTAAATGAGTTTAAATGAGGAAAGCCCAACTTGTCCCAAAGGTAAGATCGCTCAAGGACAGTAGATCGTCAACTACAAGCTTAGAATACATAACAAGGCAGAAGCCACAGCTTGCTAGAAACGAGCCTTCTGCACGAGCTCGCGAGCTTGACATTACTGGCCAAAGACCAGCAGCGACTCCAGATCAGGAGTCCCAGCTCGTAGGATGCAACATCTTACCAAGCAAAAAGCTCGTCGTGGGTGAACCTGAAATAGGCACCCTTTCAGACCCAACTAGTGGGAGCCAGTCTGCAAAAAGCAGCTAGCAGGGGCTTACTTGCAAAAATCAATCTACAGAAGTTGGCTAACAGTTTGTAAAAATCAATTTGCAGAAGTTATATTTGTCAAATGAATTTATTATTTGATGTAACGGATTTACAACTTAGTAAATTACACTTTTAACCTCACAGCCTCTATAAATAGGAGGGGGAGATCATTGTAAGATGACCAGAAAATACATATTGTAACTCTGCCAAATTTTTCATAGAAATAAAATAATACCATAGATGTAGGGACCAGTATTGTTTGGTTTTAGTCGAATTACGTTAAAAAGCTTCTGGTGTTCATCTTGTTCTTCCTCTTTCTCCTTGTTTTAGCTGTTTCCCTGCATTTCTACAACTAGAAAGACAGTTTGGGGATATAAGAACTATTCAGGTTGACTGAGATTTAGAACTTATCAAGTTTCATCGTCAACACTTTTTAAGATATATATATATATATTTATTTATAATTATAATTATATAATATTATATGTGTGTGTTTCTTGGTTATACTTCGTTACATGTTATATATTTCCATTTAAATAGAATACGAGCAAAATGTACATGCATAGGCATGGGATGGTTATAAGGTATATATAATTATAAAATCTATCAAAATAAAAAAAATCAAAGGTTTACAAAAACAAATGAATGAACTAAAATATTAATAACAAGTTAGAAAATTATTGTTATGAGCATTATTTAGACAAGACTAAATTCAGGAGCAAGTGCAATCGATCAAGGCTGGGACCCTGTTTAGAACACAACTCCGTAGAACGAAGACTCCTAATGTCAATTGAAAACTGCGAAGTTTCACGATACATCACGACGAAAGGCACAATCCCGAGGAGGGTTTAGGCCCGCAATGAACGAGACCGACTAACCATCCCCTGGGAATGACAAACGAAGGTAGCCACTCAAAACCCTCGCTCGTTCAGCCTCCCACCTACTAGCCTACTCGTTACCAGCGGATGCCCGTACGAAGTCCAGTCAGCAATCAGGAACATGTCAGCCAATTTGATAGCTCAGGCCTCAAGATGACACATCAGCTCCCCAGAAGTCCGACAATGATTTGCCCAACATTTATTATCTGACGGCACGCATTTAATGTCATAAGTGGCGAGTATAATCATTCTGCTGATCATAAAATTACATTTGTAACCTCTTCCCTTACTATAAATAGAAAGGGAGGGACCATTATAAGAAAAAAAAAAAAGAAAACCATACAGAAACTCTGCTGGTAGAAATAGAGAGAATTTCCTGTGAGAAAACCTGTGTAAAAGAGCTTTTGGTCCATTGTAAGAAAGTCATACAGCCATTGTAATCAGTTGTCAAAAAGAAAGGGGACCTTGTGATAGTGAATAACAAAAGATCACCATGGACGTAGGGGTCAAGAATTGGCTTTAGTCGAACCACGCTAAACTCCTGATGTCATTATTCCTTTCCCGTTTTCTCCAACTTTCATTGTCGTTGTCTCTCTTTCTTTTTTTTAACTTGCACTTAGGGGTGTTACTGGACAAAATCACGTTGGCCGGATTTTGGTGTCAACAATTATTTTTATATTTGCTATAGATCATCCTAAAAAGGATTTTATATGCATAATAATTTTAACATTTTATATAATAATTTAAAAAATTACATAACTTTTGAGCCAATAACACAAATAAAATAATTCATAATTTAGAATTAAATGAAATATCACAACCTAACATGCATTCAAAAGGAAATATATGAAAAACAGTTAATAACGCATAAAAAACGAAAAATAATATCACTCTTCGTCCCAAATCCTCCAATATGTGCATATCATCAAACCATAAATTTTAGTCTTCTTCGTAGATATCGTTGTCTAACAATCTATCAAATAGTCAATCTATTTTTTACAACTTGATGTACTTAGCCACTTTGATGGTTGACATTTGGGTTAATCATTCTAATGTTTTCAAACTATTGTTGTCTATGTTTGAAGGATTTTTCTTAAAAGATGTGTCAACGATTGAAAAAGTAACATCTCCTCCACAATCTTATGTAGATGATATAGCCTATAGATAAAAATAATTGATAATTTATAAATGAATACATCATTATAATATGCTATTGAGTAAAATAAAAATAAGGAATTTAATTACAATTGTGATTATTTTTTTTTTGGTTGAATACCTTATTAATAGTAACTTTTCTTGAATTAAGAGAACTATTGTAAGTGTCCAAAGAAACTCTAGATTTCTAGATAGAAAATTATTATATGATTAATCAATTTTGTTTAATTTCATTTATACCCTACAATTCAACTTTTTTATTTTAGATATTTTTATATAGAATTTCACTTAATTAATGAAATAAAATTATATAATATGCAATTAGAATTAGGACATAAAAAAAAATGGCAACATAGGTTATTCACACCAAACATTTTGAAGGAGTCTTGAAAGAGAGTTTCACTGACAGACATCATCTATACTGAATAGCCATAACATCATCAGTCTTATCAAAGTTATATACATTGGACAATGAAACTTAAACTCAGAATATGAATTTCTTTTTCTTAAGAATGCTGAACACATAAGGTAATCCAGCTCCATCATCAAGTTTTTCTCATATGTAAAGTTTTCCGATAATACCTACAATTTAGGACAAAAAAATATTAGCATAAATAAGACCACAATTTTCCCAAGTTTTTTTTTCTTTTTTTCTTATAGAATTATCATATATGATTCTAAGATATATTTGTTACCGTACCATATAAAAATGCTGTATTATCATTTTTTTGGATAAAATATCTCACATAGGATAAACTTGAAGCTGTTCATTGAGATTGAAGCATCACATCTTCGAACAGAGATGCTAAAATTAAAATAGATTCTGAAAGGGTGATGAGTTGCCTTATCCTTTCTTAATAACATTGAAGTTTTGAATTATTTAGCAAATGCCTTCAACAAAAATATTTTTGTGCTTCTTTACTAGGCTTTTGGTGTAGACTAAAGTTTGGATCTTGTCTCTTTGCATATAAAATGAATGGCTACGATACACCGACACTTCATATAATAGTCGTATCCGCGTGTCGGAAACGTTCTGTTTTCGACACTTCTCGACACCGACACTTCATTTATCATGTAAAAATAGTCCGACACTTCTAAAAATGTCGTGTCCCCGTGTCCGTATCCCCGTATTCCCGTATCTACGTTCCGGTGTCCGTGCAACATAGATGAATGGATGTTACGCTATAAGTTATCATGAAACTATATAACATTCTTATTGAGATGAAACTTATCATGAATGTGCTTATAGTATCTAAGATATAGATAAATAACAAATGGTTAAAAACTGCAAATTAGTTATAGGCATCACGCGACGTAGTATGATCATAAAATTTTAAATTGAATTATTAAACATGAAAACAATTTTATTACAAAATATTTAACTATATGGTATGTGTTGAGATGTAATTAAATAGTTAAGATACATTTTTCTTTAGTAAGATTAGCTCCATGCTTTTGATGTTGCCATTGGAATTCAGCCTCATGATCTTGATCTATCATTGACATTTTTTTAGATTACAAACTACATTCTGATGACTCTTATTTAAATCTTTCCATTTTCTTCATTTGAATTAATCTTACCAATAAAGTTGATTTTTCTAGCCATACGAAAATAATCTATAGAGTTCGACATCTAATCCAGTAAAAGGATTATGAATTTTGTAAATGTCAGAGAAAGTGTGTAAAATGAAATAAGCCTGATTGAGATGCACAATGTCACAGGTCAAATGTAATATACAATTAAAAGTATTGAATAAATACTCTTTACCTTTTTTTAGGAAGACTATTCTTAACAGAGAGCATAACATAGATATGCAAGAGAAATTGCAATTGCAAATGAATAATATGACGGTGGACTAAGAATCAACTAAATGAATTGAATATGTTAATTAATTTTATTAAATTATAAAGAATTAATGCTTGATTGACAATATGGTATTGAATAGAATCAATGAGTTTTATAGCATTCATGACATTGAAATTTATTAAAAAATATGTTTAATATTAATTTAAAAGAAAAATTATATTTTACTTACCTGTAATATGACACTATTTTTAATGTGTTAACTTGTGATTTTAAATATTAAAAAGAAATAATTTATTATTTATCTCGATAATAATTTATTCAGTTGTGATTATTTTTAATCCAAATTTAATAGAAATTATTCTAAACCAATCATATGCTTCTTCTATTAAATAAAAGTAGAACGGATTTAGTCAATCGAATCAATTTTGGATGCGTTTGAGAGAGTTTATCTATAACTTATATTTGAATTTATCTTATAATATAAGTACTTTAAATAAAAAATTTAGGTGTTTATTTAAACTTATGAAAATAACTTATAACCCTTCAATAAGTCCATTTGAACTTATTTCAATAAGTTTCGTAGAGAAGTTTATTAAAAAGAACTTATTGAAACTTATAGGCATAAATACTTAATTAAGCTGTTTTCCAAACGAACCTTTATCTATTAAACAAAAGTAGATCGGATTTAACCAACAGAGTAGATTTTATCTAGCAACAGCCAATTTCGGCCAACAATAATTGGATTCGGTTAGCAGAAAGGTTATGTGAGGGGAAATGAGTTGGCAATTGAAATAAAAGAAGGTGACAATGGAGAGAAAGAGAGTGCGTCAAAGAGGGAGAGAGAGAGAATGTGTACGGGATGATCGGGAGTTCGGAGAAACCAGAAGAAAAAAAAGAATAGTTATATTCTATTATGTTAATGAAATGGTTTAAAATAACAAAATTTATATATATAAAATTTAAAAATAAATCATATTAATAAGTATAAACAAAATACAAAAATCATAAGTTAATTCTCTAAAGGAGGGTAAAAATAAAAAAAGAATAGATTAAAACCCAATACAAAATAGATTTGATCTTTCCACTGATAAAATTAATGGTAGGGATGGTTTCAAGTCTTAAAATGATGAATTCGATGAAAGATAATTTTAATTTAATAAAAGAAGAAGATAAGTAGATGATAATTTCAATTAGATTTTGATAGATAATTATTATATATGAATAAAATATTAATAGCACAAACTATATGTTATCTCTTTTTTATATTTTAAATCATAAACGAGCACATTAAAATAATATTATATTATAAGTAGATAAAATATAATTTTTTCTAATTTGAATTATACATATTAAAATAGATTTTGATTTTGATGATTTGGATTTCATAAAATCCATTTCAAATAACACAAAATAAATTAAAAAAAAACAAAGGTTTTTGCAATCTAGCTTTGAATACGCCTATAATTCCTCGCACCAGCCGGGATTTATTTAAAAAACTTTCAACTACAATAGGGGCACTTTATTTTTGTAAATAAATTTTGCAATGATGTAAAATAAAAAAAATTGAAAGAGATGAATTGAAATTAGACTAACCCACCATTTCACGATGATTACAACGTTGTGTGAGTGTTTTAATTGTATCTATAATTGATTGTGCTAGTCGTAATTTATCCAAAAAAATTTCATTTACAATGGAGCATCCTGATTTCTGCAATTAAATTTTGCAAAAATCTAAAAGAAAAGAAAAAGATTGAGAGAGAAAAATGAAATTATATTAATCTTCATATACACTGTACAAATATCTAAATAAGAGAATGAAAGAAATTTACTAATTCCGACCAATGAATCAGAACTATAGCCAAGTGTATGGGTTTTACACTTTTATTGTATTAAAATGGCTAAAGCAGAAGTAGTAAAGTGTGCCATAGTTGAAGGTGAGCGAGATTTTTAATCTTTTCTTTTTTAAAGTTTTGGAAGGAGTATAATAAACCTTTAGTATTTAAACGTAGAGTAAATATTGGAGGTCCTTGGATCGTACCTCCTCGTGATCAATGTATAAAGTAATGGTAGGATCCCACAAATTATTTGTACTTATTTACATATAAAGAGTGAACTACAAGGATGTTGGAGAACGAAAGTGAGTAAGGAAGATTGGGTGAGGATATCAGTATAACAATTTATTTTATACTAATAATTAACTTAAATATAATTTTTATTAAATGCTTACCTTAACATAAAATATATTAAATAGATAAATAATGCTAATTTATACATATATAATTTATTTTTAACACAAATTTTGAAGTGAACTATTTTTACCATTGAATTTAGAGTCAAGAAATAATTGGGGAGTAAAAATATACTTTTAACACTTTAAGCTGGATTTATGAAAATACATAAAAGAGGAAATAAAAGTTTTTATAGTTTTAAACTTTAAAAGGAAATGCATTTAAAGCAAAAATAATGTAATGAATGAATTTAAGAAACAAACATACTAATAATATTAAAATGTTTACCAAAATTGTTTAGAAAATTCGTTTAAAAGAAACTGGATTTTGGTGTTGACATATGGTAGAGATGACTTCGCTTTATATACACACACATATTAGAATAATATCGTGTGATGTACAGTTTCATTATAAAATATAAATATTACTTAATTATTGATTTATATAAATTATATTAAAGACATAATAAAATTTACATATAATATATGTTTATAATGACTATAAAATAATTTAAAAATATACTAATTATTATAAATACAAATATCAAAGAATAATAATAATTATTATTTATTTAGTATCTCATGAAATATTTAAAATTTTATCTAATTATAAGAAAGTACAATTTAACAAAAGAAAAAATATTTTAATAATAAAGAGTAAAATCTTAACCAAAAAATTAAAATTAAAAATAAAAATCTCATATTAGACATAAAAATAATGGTAGGAATTTGATTTGTAAATATTAATTGAGATTTAATTTTTAAATTTACATCACTTAATTTTAAAAATTTAAAGGCAACAACAATAAAGATAAGTAAATAGAAAACTCTCAATAAAAAATTAAAATTAAAATTTGAAACTTACAATGAACGCAATAGTAGAAACTTAATTTTAGAAGATTAATTAAGATTTGATTTATTGACTCTAAATTTTTCTATTCGATTCTCAAAAATAAAATATAAATAAATCAATCTAAATAAAATAATAAAAAATTAAATTATAAAATTTAATTTAGAGATAATAACGGTAACTTAATTCTGAAATATTAATTAAAGATATATTAATTTTCTATTTCTTAAATTTTAAATTGTTAAAATATAAATAAATAAAAAACAAAACCTCAATTTATTATTATGTGATGTAACTTTACCAAAATAAGGATGATGTGTCGTTACCAAAATCATATTGATATGGCATTACTAGGAAAAAAAAAAAAAACTTTGCAAAGGACCTCTTTTATTAAATAGTATAGATATAGATAGATTGGATTTTAGCTCTTATTTCCTTTGAATATATCAAATTAATTGATCGCATTCATATAATAATGTCAAGGCATAATTATAATTTTGATATCTTAAAATACAAATTATGCGACTTTAGTCCCTTTTATTTAAAATAATCTATATTGATCGCTTAAATATTTAATATCCACAATTTTGGTCACATTGTTTGATTTCCATGCAAAGACTAATGTGGTAGCATTTTGGAAATTGTTAGTCTTATTAATCTAACTAATGAGATTGTTAGCATTTTTAGTATAACTGGACATTGTTAACAATTATGGAGTTTGAAAGCTTTACTAATATGGTTGCTTTGCTTTCTTAATTTCTTTGGTTTTGATATTAAAAACAATTTAAATTTGATAATATTTTTTAGTGTTTGTTATTTGTTTTGCAGGATCAAAGTGTGTATAATATTCAAAAGATCTACAATTAAATTTAGGAATTATTCTATTTTCACTAAGATCCTTTGTAAGTGAATTCAGTTCAATTTTGATTAAAGCAAACTTATTAAAACTGATATATTAAGGTAGAAGTAAAACACTTAAAGAGAACTAAAATCAAATATTTTTTAAACAATGTTTTCAGATGATCTTTCACAAGAGAAAATTTTATGAAAACCATTTTACACTCTGTGAATTGATTCACGAATTGATTTATTAAAGAACTTGTGAAAATTATATTCAAATCGATTCAGTAATTGATTTATGAAGAAAAGTTTTAAAAAATGTTTTTATCAAGGGTTAGGATTTTTACTTGAATTGATTCCCTAATCGATTCAAGACTTTTTACAATATACTATGATTCAATTCATGCATCAATTCAGTCATGAACACTTGTTATGATATTTATAGACAAATTAATTTACAAATTGATTCATTAGTTGATAACCGCTACGAATCGATTCATGAATCGTTCAAGGACTGAAAATTAGTTATTTTTCAAATGTTAGTTATAGTAACTATAAATACCGCTAACCTTATTTCAAACTTATTCAGTTACACATCTGTTATATTTCTTCAAGAGCAAAAAATATAGAGCTATCAGAGTTAAATAGGATTTAACATCTACTTACTATATCTAATCAATTTAAATATCTTTTATCATAATTGAGGAGAATTTCACAACTAAATGTTTGAGATATTCATCTCAATCTTGGTATTGTATTTTTTTACCTGTTTCTTGTCTTTTAATTATAATTTTGTAATACTTCAAAAAAAAAATGTTGCTAAGGGACTAAATTGAAAACTTTTAAAAATTTGTTTGGGTGTAATTTTTAGAAGGACCCATTTGAAGTTGGTGGAAAATTTTGAGGTTAAAATGTAATTTTCCCCATTTGCCTTTATGTATAAAAATCTTCCC
Source organism: Saraca asoca (assembly GCA_026873985.1). Classification (NCBI taxonomy): domain Eukaryota; kingdom Viridiplantae; phylum Streptophyta; class Magnoliopsida; order Fabales; family Fabaceae; genus Saraca; species Saraca asoca. Next base: position 26,447 of record JANHAO010002234.1, read on the forward strand.
AGCCTACTTTTTCCTCACTCACCCCAGCTTCTCAAAGCTTTTCCCTACCATGGCTTTGCTCTCCGGTCATCCTCCTTTCTTCGGCCAGCTTCTTCTATATCCATTGTCGTCACCGTCTAGCTAAAGTCCGGCGAGCTCTGGTCACTGCACGTCCCGACATCTTCCTCTTTTCCCAGCACGTGCTCGGCCTTACTTCTCTTGAAGCTTCCAGCAGCTCTGTCCTCTGGTGATCTTCCTTCCCTCCGGCTTGCCACTGTGATCCTTTTTCTCCAACTTAATGCACAACGGCTCATAGGCGCATTCATCTTCATCTCCAATTGGTTGGTTCGGCCAGCATCATGAGTTGGCTTACTAGCGAAGCTTCCGCCAGCGGCAAGCTAGTTATCAGTACTTTAGACTCTGGTGAGTATTCCTAGATCATTAGAGTTATTTTATAGTAATCTTACAGCTAGTTTTTCAAGATACTTATGTTGAAAACCCTTAGTGTTATAGTTTGGTTAGCGGCTCCCATAAGCTCATCGGTGGTGATCTAGCTCCAGTCGAGCTCCTCATTGACACTTTGAAGGGTGGTAAGTAATTCTAGAACAAAAGATTTATTCTATAGTAATCATATAACTAGTTTGCAAGAAATTTTCCTTAAAACCCTTACTGTGCTAGCTGTGAGAAATATGAAATATTCTTGTTGTTTTGCTTCAGTAGAGTTCCTATCGAAAGATTAAGCATATTGACACTCAATTTTGGGAGCTTCAGTTGATTTAACTTCTTAAGGATTTTTCCAAGATGGGTGGACAATCCTCGTCACTTCATGATCCTATATGTAAATAGGAAATAATTTCTTTTATTACATGAAATCTCATTAATTGTTATAGGTGCATTTTGGTACGAGAGAAAACAGGCTAACGACGCCTCAAACGGGGACGAAGTCTAGATGAGAGAAGTCTAGCTTGCATAGCTAGTGACCGACTTTGTGCAGGCTCGCTTCATGAGCTCATTATTGCTCTGTAGAGATCTACAGTGACCCTAAGCCAAAAATAATTCATGAGACACAATAATGGCCATCAAGCTCAGCACGATGAGGCACCAGTCCAGCCTGTGTCAGCTATCTAACCTAGCAGGCTGACAAGGAGACCACCTCATAGAAAGCAACCTGTAGAAGCTAATTTATAGAAGTTCATTCTGTCTTGTACATTTAATATTTGATGTAATAGAATTACAACTTGTAAAATTACATTTATAATCTCCCAACCTCTATAAATAGAAAGGGGGAGACCATTGTAAGCAAGCTAAGATAGCTAGACTGGAACTCTATAGAATTTTCTTCAAAATAATAACATTATCATGGACATAGGGTCCAGTACTGCCCAGATTTGGTTAAACCATGTTAAAAATCTTCTTGTTTCATCTGGCTTTCCCCACTTCCCTTCGGTTTTCTGTCATTACTTCATATATGCTCAACCGAACTGCATCTTGAGTCCAAAAGAACTTCTTCAGTTGGTGGGATTTAGGCAAAATTAAAATCCACCATTAACATTTTTAGCACCATCTGTGGGGACTTATCTGTATTTTGGTTGATTCCTTACATTTAGGTTCATCCTTTGTCCAATAATAATGACTAGAGGAAAGGCTATCAGAAAGTCTCAGGCTATTAATAACCAGCTTGAAAGTCATATAATAAGTTCTTCTACCGCCGGAGCTGCTAATGGTTTGCTCCTTTCAGTTCATCGCCAGCCTATTGCCACTGTTCCCGAGGTTGGTGACATACAAATATGGCTCCAACGCCAAGAAGCACTAGAGGGTTTAGTGAGAAGGATGGCAGAACCATTTTAAATGTTAGCCCAATTGCAAGCTCAAGGTTTGTAAAGACAGGCTGAGGTCATCTTGCTCAAAAATGTTCACTAGCAGCGGCACATTAAAAGCTTGAATAGAGTTAATCAAAAGCACACTTCTGGTCACTGCTCATGTGGCTAGGAAGATGGGAGGAGCCATCAGGCCTCAAGTCAGCGATTTGGGGAGCTGACCTTGTTGGTAGAAGAATTGCTGTAGAGGGTGAAATAATTAGGGACACACCCTTGAGCCTAAAACGATCGAAATCATCTAGAGGAACAGATTCCTTTCTCCAAAGAAGTTGAAATGGAACCTCTTCCCCATAAACTTAGAATTCCTACCATTCCACTGTATAATGGGGATAGCGATCCATGTGACCACCTAGATATGTTCAACATCTAGATGGATCTCCAAATAAATAATCCCCTAATCAAGTGCTGAGTCTTCCCTGCTACTCTAGGGGATATCCCTCGGATGTGGTTTAGGGACCTCCCAACTCACAACATTAGTAGTTGGGAGGATTGCCAGGAAAAATTCCTTATCCAATATAAAGCACTTAGGAGGCAGCTCGTGCCCCCTGTTATCTAGCTACAATCTTTCAATGCAAACATGAGCCATTGAAGGATTACATCGCCCGGTTCAGGTGCGAGGTAAATAACATAGAAAAACCCTCGGACGAAGCAATTCTGGTTGTAGTTTCACCAAGGCTTCACAGAGATGGAAAGTTGTTTAAAAGCCTGTACAAGTCCCCAGTTAGTGACCTAGATGAATTTTATGAGTGGCTTGCAAAGTAGATTAGATGGGAAAAGACCTTTGGTTTAGAGAATCAAAGGGACAAGGCGAGTGGCTTTGAGCAGAATAAGAAGAGAAACATTGAGGGTTAGAAGACCCGCCCCAGTAGCCAGCTTTCGAAGAAAGCAAAAATTGACTGGCCTCAGCCTCCAGGTTATCACGATTCTTATAGCATCCTATCGGAAGTTTAGGACAAGATCTTTGTGATGGAAAGTGTTATAGGTGAATTTCGACCTTGCAAAGTTGAGCAAAATAGAAGGTAAACTCAGAAGGACCAGCTTGTTAAGGGTGAGGGTGCTAGGCCACGATATACAAGTTCAGCGACTGACTCTATGCGAGTTTGCTGTGCTATAATCATGTTGGTGTATGGCCTAGAAGCCAATCATGAGATGATTGTTTGCATACATTATATTACGTTTTAATGGCAATTCAATTATTATATTTTTGTTATATCTGCATAATATAAATAAAT
>JANHAO010002235.1:0-29438 GCA_026873985.1 Saraca asoca
TATATAATTTTATTATTTATAATTTTAATTTCAATAAATATAATTACATATATTCTTTTTTATTATTCATTATTTTATTTTAAAAATTTTATTGAAAATAGATAAACCAAACATGTTTTCGTTATTTTCATTTCTTAGAAATAGAAAACAGTAACTAAACCAAACATATTTTCATTATTTTTATTTTTTAGAAACAGAAAATAGTAAATCAAACTATTATTTTTATTTCTTAAAAATAGAAAACAATAATTAAACCAAACATATTTTCATTATTTTTATTTTTTAAAAACAGAAAATAATAAATCAAATCAAACATATTTTCTAAAATTTAAAATTTTAAAAATAAAAATTATTTTCAAGAAATAAAAATAAAAAACATTTCCTGAAATGAAACGGCCCACCAACTTCACGTCTAACAAGGCCCCAGTATGGTCAATGGGTCACAATCTCTGTGTATATATCCACGTCTCAATCCCTGGCTTTCATGACAAACCACAACAGTGACATGATCAGTTAGTTTTGTTGTAGCAGTAATGTGGTTCAACTATTCTATCTTTGGTTGCAGATATAATCAAAGAGTCCTTGTCGATTACATAAAATTGGTTTCATATCCAAGTTTGTGCCCGAAATTTTTTAGTGCAATTAATGAAAGATTTTGTTAAATTATTCCTTAAACTTTCCCTTTGCTCTGTGCGAATCTGTGATGAGAGGGAGATACCAATATGCATGATTTTATTTTATTTTTAAATAGTGTTTGAATTTAAATTAAAATAAAATTTTATTTTATTTAATTACATTTATAATTTTTATTTTAATTATATTTATATCATTATGAAATCTTTCAAATTTACGAAGAGTTTCATTAAAATTTATTTTATTTGATATAAAATTATATTATATTAATAATTTTATCTTCACTCTTATATTTTCTTTATCATGATATTATTAAAATCTACCTTTCAAATAAATTATATGCATTTTCAATATGTTTCAAATAATAAAATTTATTTACAAATGAATTGAAATCATTATTTTCTATATTATTTTTAAATATTAAAATTTATTTATAAATGGATTAAAATTATTTTTATTAAAAATAAAATAAATTAAATTTTAAAAAATTTAATCCTAAATATAGGATAAAAAATTAAGTAGAATACATATTTGCCAGATATTTATCGGATACCCATCCGGGGCTCAGGCGAGACCATAGGACCGAATTTTATAGTAGGAAGTACATTCATGAAACTCATGCAATTATCATGAGTGATGAAACGGCAAGTTTTGTGCGCGATTTTTTGCGTGCATGGGATGTTTTTTTTTTTCCATATGTATGACAATTCACCTGTTCGCCTTTTCCTTCCATTTATTTATAAAATTTAATGGTTTTAAATAGTAATCTTTACATAGTAATATTATGCCTTAGAATCAAACTTAAAAAAAAAATGGTGACATGATATATCTTAATTTCAGAGGGGGTACATATATTTTCAACGGTAACTGGCAAATGAAAAGCTAGCACGTTGGTGGCCTTTTATTGGTGTTCATGTGAGGCCGAGGGAAACAAAAGTAAGAAGCCTTTATAAATAGAAATCGGCAAAAATGGCCGGATGAGTAGGAGGCAGCCCAGTGACCTCTTGTTTAAATTTGAAGAAGCAACGCAGCTCAGCTTCCTTCTTAGAAAGGGAGGGAAAAGGAAAGAAAATTTGAAGTGAGGGATAGCAAGATAGTAATAGAAATGGGAATCAGGTTTCCATCTTACGATGAGAGTGGTTTGAAGAAGGGCCCTTGGGCCCCTGAAGAAGATCAGAAACTTGCCAACTACATCCAGAAAAATGGCCATGGCAGCTGGAGAGCTCTCCCAAAACTAGCAGGTAAACACAGACATCATATAGATTCATATACAGAGGTCACTAGCTCTCTCTCATATTCTAATGTGGCTTGTCATTTGTACGTTGTTTAATTTGTTCAGGGCTCAAAAGATGTGGAAAAAGTTGCAGGTTAAGATGGACCAACTACCTTAGGCCTGGCATCAAGAGAGGCAAATTTTCCCAAGAAGAAGAACAAACAATTCTCAATCTCCATGCTATATTGGGCAACAAGTAATTTAATTTCTTCTGTTGAAACTTTTTCTTGTATTGTATTATATTGGAAAAACTATTTGGTTAATTCTCTCAAACTAAATTGCTTTTACAACTTGATCACCTTCACTTACAGATGGTCAGCAATTGCGAGCCACCTACCGGGAAGGACAGATAACGAAATCAAGAATTTCTGGAACACGAACCTGAAGAAGAAACTGATTCAAATGGGTTATGATCCAATGACCCACCAGCCTCGAACTAATATCTTCTCAATTAGCTTATCTCATCTCATAGCTCTTGCTAATCTCAAACAAGTTTTGGACACAAACTACGTAATAAACACTACTAGCTTATTCACGGACATGGATAGCTTTAACCTTTGGAACTCCCTCTCTTCGATGAAGAACGACTCCATTTTGGCTTCACCTCAATTGGAGAACAGTATGTTGACCACGGATCCATCTCTTGGAGCCAAAAATATGCAATACGTCAATGACTCAATCTCCTTCACTCAGATGCCTGACTTCAAAACGCCTTGCAATTATCAAGCGGCATTAAGTAATAAGGAATTGGTTCAAGCCCCACCAGAATCTGTAGCGTTCAGTTACGGAGAAATTAATTCTCCAAATGCTGCATGGTTTTTATCTTGTTCAACCAGTACTCCGTCTCCTCCTTCTGTGGCACAACCTGTGACGGGGATCTTAATGAGTAATATGGCCGATAATTGCAGTGGTTTTAGTTACGGGGACCTGGGTCCTTCTTCTATTTGGCCTGATGAGCAGCTTTTGGAGGATCCTTTATTTCAGGAGATTCTTTAGTTTTAGATTTGTGTAAAAGGTATATTAGCTAGCCCGACAACATCCGCCCATACTTGCTTTGTAAATCTTTTCCTGTAGGCTGTTCATGACTTTATCATGAGTATAATGCTTTATTTATTTTTAATGAAATGAAACTGGCCATAGCTGGTTTGTGCCTGGAAGCTATAATATACTCCACTCAATAGATTTTTGGGCAGAGGGAAGTGGTGACTTCATACACGGCATATCATTAGCGAAAACAAATACCACCTTTCAAATTGACTACTATTTGCAGTTGTGCACTTTTCAAAAGAAACACATTTGCCACAAATTAATCATAATTAGGTCAATTTGATTCCAGAATTGATCCGATTTTTTCTTTGCTTTTTTTATTAAAATAAAATAAAAAGGTTAGGATAATCCATTATGGAAAGATAACCAAATTGTATAAAATTTTTCTCAAACTAATGGGATCAGTTTGATGTGTCATTGTGATTAATATTATATTTGGAGTTAACTTTTTTAAAATTGATTTCATTTCAATAAAAATAATTTCAATTCATTTCTAAATGAATTTTAATGTTTAAAAATATTGTTAAAAATAATAATTTCAATTCATTTATAAATGAATTCTCTTGTTTAGAATTTATTAAAAAATATTTAAAATTTTATTAAAAAATAAATTTTGATAATATCATAATAAATAAATATTAGAATGAGAAAAAAGTTATAATATGAATTTATTTTATATCAAATAAACCGAATTTTAATAAAATTCTTAATAAATTTGATGGATTTATAATTATATAAATATAATTAATTTATAAATTATAAAAGAAATGAAATCCTATTTTTAAAGATTACAGCTTTAAGCAATTTTTGGCCACTCAATTATAGTTTTTGCTTAGAATATTTTATAATGAATTTACGTTGTTGTTGAAGTTTATATGAATAATTAATAGTCTGCACCCACAGCCAACTACTCTGGATAGATAGAGGGTGCATCTCCGAAGCAGTATTTTACGGTTACCATTCATTCACAAATACGTGTGCCATTTTCTTAGAGAAGAAAATCGCACGAGAACTCTTAGGGTTGATACCCTGCTAAAAAAAAGAAAAAGGAGAAGACAGACTATACATTTTTGCTTCCCACTTCACACAGACACAGAGTTGACCAAGACAAAACAAGTCTCTTGTAGTTTTTCGGAAAACAGAAGAGTAGTACTAAGTTTGCCTACACTATATATATAAATTGTGGATAACCCAATCACAAAATAATACATTATTATCTAAATGAGAAAGAATATATTAGTATCTATAAATTTTAACGGTGTACTATTACTTTATAATTGATTAAATCTACACATAAATTTAATATAAACAAGAATTTTTTGAGTTAGGAATCCACTACAACTTGAAAATCTTGATCCCCTAGTAATGATAATCATCTTTTAATGTGATAGCAATAATTCAGGGATGGATATTTACTCATATAATTTACAAACATGGACATGACTCCGAGAACAAGAATCAAGAGATCATTGTAAGGTTACATTTCCTTTTTGAGTAGGTAAAATACTTTTCCTTTTCTAACAAGGGCCAAGTGGGTTGACAGTTTATGCTCTTCCAGTTAACCATAACAATTAATCACAGTAGTAAGTCAAAATATAATTTCGTTCTTAAATCAATGGTTGAAGGAGCAGCTGGCATGTCTTATCAAAGAAATAAGCCGCAATAGTAGAAAAAGTCAATATGGGCATGCTTGTCAAAGCAAGAGGAAAAATCCTAATTAAACGTGGTTTGAAAGCAGATGCCCAAAGTTAACCACCTAATCCCATAGCTTTGGCTGAATGATCAATATTCTTTATGTATATAATTGAAGCTAATTACCACATAACATGGACCTATAGTCCGTGGTTTTGTGCACCACACATTGCCATTATTCAAATGTTTTTCCAATTCATTTCAGTTCAGTCAGTCTTTGGGATAACTGTATAAGATATTTGAGGAATATAAGTTCAAGTAACTGCAAGCATCGAAAATATATATTTTCGGTTCTAGGCCTGCTGGCTGCTATAAACTCAGTTTATAAAACTCTGAATTAATGAAGTCTGCCTAAGAGTGGGTAAATTTAAGTATTATATTCACAGATGAAAGATCAAACAGGATAACACAATTTATATGCTAGGTTCTAGAATCCAATGGGAGAAAAAGCAAACGCAAAGTATTTGTTTTAAGTATGATAGAAATTAATAATATTAAATTAAGTAAAAAGAACAATTAAACGGCGTGTGTGTGTGTGTGTGTGTGTGTGTGTGTGTGTATATATATATATATATATATATATATATCAAAGAACTCCAAAGGCTCTCGAGGTCAAAAAGTTTCTTGAAGAAATTCAGGCATTGAGAAATAAATTGGCCCTATTCTGTAGATATTTGGTAACTTAAGAGAGGTCATGGATTCAATACTTTGAAACATCTTTTCTGCATGCATGCTATTCTTCCATGGAAATTAACTCTTATACTGCCATTTTCTCCTTATCAACATCAGAAGCATAAAAAGTGGTATGAACGCAAGTGGCTTTCTTTGAGATTCCCCATTTCCTATTTACGATATTCTTTACATATCATGCCTGAGTTTTTACTTAAAATGAATCAGTTTCCGTCGAAAATGTGTCAGATAAGGACTAAAACGGATTCTAATTGAAATTTGGAACTCCCGAGGACTTTTTGCAGCCTTAACCAATGCATTGTGTCCTTTTTTCAAGTAAAATAATTGGAGCTTGAATCAGTGTTTATCAATTACCACCATTGTCATTATATTGTCGATTGGCATCATAGCAGTTGGCTGAGTGGGGGAATCCATTTTTATTAATAGCGCCCATGAGCCAGGCAGTCAACGTTGACGACAGAAAATATTCGTTAATTAGAATTGGGAGAAAATTTGTTTTTAAGGACGGAAAAAAAAATTGTAGTATTTACGGTAAGAAGAATGCATTTCGTCTAGGAGTAATTATAATTTGCTCATTTTGGCCACTTATTTAGAGTTTAAATTGTAAGACGTTGCTCTTTACGTCATCTTCGCATACTGGTTGCGCAAAGATAGGCAGTTGCTTGCCAAACGTTTGAAGTCAGCAATCATATGAACGTTTGACAATGGATTAAGAGTAGTTTGAATATCTAACTTCATGCACCGCTAATTTGATGGAAGTCACCGTTGCATTCCATTTATAAAAGAAATCCTTGAACTTCATTTCTATTATCACATTTGTATATCATCATTAAGCAAGAAACCGAGAGCTTAGAATAATTTCTTTTCATATTTAGAGTTCTGATATTAATATACTTAGCATCAGAAACAAAACAAATTTCATAATAATTAGAGGTCGGTATCAGTCCTTATTTATATTATTAATTTATTCGTTCTTGTATCTAAAACAATTACATAAGTTCTAAGGATTCACTCTTTAATGGGGGTAGAAAAAAATCATTGATAACGCAAATTGATTATTAAGGGATCACTTTTCAAATTAGCAAAAAAGACCGACAAAAGTGACAACAATTTTAAAAGAAAAACTCAAGAAAAATTTAATATAGGAAGCCATAGAGAGAAGCAGGTAGAATCCTATGTAAACTTCGTACTTGTAGGAATGCTGGATTAGTGTCTTACGTTACGACAGGAATTATCCTCACTGCAAAATACGAAGGCCCAAGTTTCTCATGTTACCGAAACGCTAACATTATGGACCTGCGTATCTACGCCCAAGTTGCTCGTGCTAGTGTGCGAGCTATCTTTTTCCACTAGTTGTGTGGGCTGGAGTCTAGCATTGACCAAAAACAGAGAATCCTACATCTGAATTCATTCACAGAAAGACTTAAATACACTTGAGACTGGTTTGATTAAATAGAAAGAAAAGGAACAGAATGGGAAAGGCCAAGGAAATGGCATGGACTGGAACAGAATGATTACTTCGTTATGTTATTTGATATAATTAAGAGTGTATTTGATGTAAATAACTAATAAATTAGCTGTTAATTAATAACTGAAAATTGATAGACTAATTAATTATATTAAAAATATTTGATAAAATTAATTATTAAATTAATTTATAAATATAAAATGACATAAAATAACATGATAATATTATTAAATAATGTATAAAATAAATTAATTTATATTTATTTTGAGACAAAATATATTGATACAATTAAATATTTAAAATAAGAATAAAATTATCTAAAATTTAATTAATTATATTATATGACATCATATATTTATTTATTTACTTATTTTTATTTATTTATATTGAATTAATAGGCATAAGTCAAATATACAATGATATGTAGAGTTTTTTTTTTTTATCTCTTTAACTTTGTGAAAAAAAAAATTAAAAATGAGGATTTTTAATTAATTAGAATATGAGATATTAATTAACCAAAAGAACAGGAATAAATTAAGAAAAATAATTGAATGCTTTATCCTAATAAGTTATACATTGCTTAGAATTGTTTATTAACAGAGAGTATTTTTTTTCTTAAACACTAAACACCTCTAAAATATGAAAAGGAGTTATTTGATCAAGTCAAAAAGCTAAAAACTAGTTTTTTTTATATGCCAAATACACATCAATGGTCATTCAATCCATTTTTATGTCTGTACAACAAAATAATGTAGGAATAAAATGGAAAAAAAGTAGTTAATAATAATAATATTCTTATAAAAAAATAATAAAACATTTATTGAACCTAATAATCTAAATTAATAATTTTATCATCATATCATTTAATATAATGAAAGTATATTTACATGATAAATAATAAAAATATCATATTTTAAATTCTATTATCAAAATTATAATTAATAATTTTCTTTATAATAAGAGCATATAATAAATTCTAATTTATTGATTTTTATTTTATATTAAATAATTTTGTATAATAAATAATATTTATTTTTTAAATAATATAAAATATTTTATTTTAAATTCAGTTATTAAAATATAATTATCCTATTATAGTAAAAATATTGAAAAATTGAAAATATTTTATTATTTATTAATATAAAAATAACTTTGAATATAAAAGATGTAAGGGAAAAAATGTGTAAAAAGATTATTTTATAGATGATGAAATGATCATTTCTTTGATTTGGTTATGCATGGAAATTCCATTGTTTAATGAATAGTCATCCTAGGAAATGGGTTTCCCCTTTTACACTACCAACCAAAAGACTCTTTAACCATTTCCTTCTCTGTTTCTATTCCATTTCATCTAATTAAATGTACTCCTAGTACATTTAAGTTTATATACTAATTAAATGAATGAAAAAAAAAAAGGAACACATCATTAATGACACATAATTGTATTATTTCTCTTTTACTTAATAATATATTCTTTAACCATATTTGTTAGGTGTACACAGTTGAAATACACTTTAGACTTGAATCTTTTATATTTTAGGTCAAGTTAGTTTCATGTTATGAAGAAGATAAATACAAATTTTGCGCATACTTTCGAAATTTCACTGCTGCATGCAAATTTGTGTTTATATTTCTCCAATGCAACGTAACATGACTAATACTAATATATAAGAAGATGTAAAATCATTCACTTCCGGCCAATGCAATTCCGATTAAACAGTGCATATGAAGTTTCTGGCCGGGAGTCTAGTTTAATGTTCGGTCAAATGGGTAAACTGTAAACATATGAGTGCATGACCTCTTTCAAATAAATTAAACTTACCAAATTAAAGACACAGCATATGATCTCTCAGCAGCCATATCTGAATTCTGCTACGCGCAATTACAAAGAATATGAAGTTTCTGGCTGGGAGTCTGGTTTTTAACTTTGAAGTTTAGCCATCTCTCTACGTAAGTGCTTGCATCAGCAAATTCTTTGTATCTAACAGAGAAGCCGCCAGCCCATATGCCAACTCATCTGCCTCTTGGAAAGTTAGAAACGCACATACATTTTGAAATAAGAATTGATCATTCAAACATCGGCTCACCAGATACTGTTATTGGCTCCACATTGCAACCATGACGAATTTGGTTGACGTACATGGTTATGATATTTTTCTCATCTTTTATGGTTTAATTGAAATAAAAATAATTCTTTTTTTTTAAAAAAAAAGAATAACACTTAATTTTATTTTATTTTCATTATTCTCGTTTAAAAATAGAAAAAAGTGACATGTAAAGCTAACTTTCACATCAATCAAGATCAATTTTCTTCTTAAAATCCTAATATACGACAGTTTTACTTTTGATGTGCTCCCATGAAATTTGATATTATTACTCTTTTTCTTTAGAGTAAAATCCTAAAAAGAAAAACTTGTCAAATGATTTTTTCTCTTCACAATTAGAGAGAAAGCGGGAATGACTGAAAGCTCATTGAGTAGGGCTACAAACAATTGCATTGGTCCTATTTATCTTAAAGTAAATTAATTCAATTTAACCCTTGGTTTTATCACTTATACGATTGTACATAAAATTGTTTTTTTTTTTTAAACAAAGGATTATTTGTTATCCATCGCATAATTTTTTGATTTCAAAAGAAGGTATAGTGCAACCAATTTCATTCAATAATTATGGATATTCAGGTTAAAAATATAAGATTTTTATACTTTGTTTGAGATCAATTTTTCTAGAATTAATTTCATTTTATTTTAATATAAATAATTTTCATTTCGTTTGTAAATGAAATTTATTATTTAAAAATTATGTCAAAAATAATAATTTTAATTTATTTATAAATAAATTTTTTTTGCTTGAAACATATTGAAAAATGGATGAAATTCAATTAAATAGTAATTTTTGATGCTAACATGGTAAATAAAATATTAGGATAAGTATAAAGTTTTTCTCATAACACATATTTTAGGTTAAATAAAATAAATTATAATAAAATTCTTGAAAAATTGATGAATTTTATAATGATATAATTATAATTAAAATAAAAATTATAAATTAAATGAAATTTCTTTTAATTTAAATTCAAATGCTATTTAAAAATCATTTAAAAATAAAATGAAATCGTTTTTAATCATTACCGAGCTAGAATCTAAAAGCTATCAAAGTAAAATTTGGGAACTTTTTAGATTTATAAAATGTTATTCATAACAAAAAATGCTCCATTTTAAAGAGTCCCAACAAAATTTTTGCGGAGCCCTCCAAAATAGAGAGCCACCAAGTGGTGCTACGGGTAACACCTTTATTTTACAAAAATAAAAATGCTACCCTAGAATGCACCTTAAAACCTTGATCATTCTTCGCTTCCAATGTCCCACAAATAATTGTGTTTCACGGTGAGAAAAGGATGTGACAAATTAAGTGGAGAATGTAATGAAAGGTCAACTATGAATAAGATTTTAAAAAAAAAAAAAAGAAGTGATGAATTGGTCCTGCGCGTGCTCATTTCCATTTTGAATTTTTTTTTCAATTTTTCTGATTTTTTAAAATAAAAATATAACTTTCTATTCAATAACTCATAATTTGTTTGATAAGATTTATCATTTCAATAAAAAAAATTGACATTTATTTTTCTCCTAAATTTGTTTCTCCTTTTTCTATGGGAGAAAGAGAGAACCCATAATCTTTTCTCGTCACATCCTGCTATTTAGTTAGGCTATTTTTTAGGCTGTTTTATTAATCTTGATCAAGTAGAGAGGATACCATATTATCAAAATAATTGACATAGACGTATTACATATTACACTATTTAAGAAAATATGAATTTGATGTAAAAATGTATTACTTTATGATTAATAAAAGAATAAAAAATCTTTAAAACTGTTAATGTTTAGTTGAAATTATGATGAATAACTAAACTAAATATACGAATAAATGTTTAATAATGATGAAACAATCAATACATGGGTTATAAGAAAAAGAAATATCAACTTACAATGGCATATATATTATAGCTTCAGCTCGAACATGACCATACCCTCACTTTCCATGCTTAATTTGGAAATAATGATCCCTTTTTTTAGTGCATTGTGCATATATGGTTAGTTTTAAAGTCCAACAACTAGACTGCTACCAGAGCTGATAGATATATTATTTTCAGTATTAAGAGAGGAAAGAAGAGTGTTGTGAATTAACTCTTTATTCTTTAGATGCTTTTATTAGATCAAATTTATAAGAATAAGGATATTTCTTTGTGAAAATATATAAAATTAGTTTTCTCGTTATTAATTAAGAAAATAAGATCCTAATAATAATAAATTTATTAATAATTGAAGTGACAAACTAAAATTTAATAAACACTTATTTAGGTCAATAAATAAATAATATTATTTTATATTTAATAATCCATCACACAGTAAAACAATCTAACTTACAAGGAATGATTTCTTTCTTTTAGTTTGATCATTTTGAATCACAGAAGATGTTTAAATATTATAGAATACGTTTTTGCCAAGACCAAAAACAAGCATCCCCAGAAGAACACCCAAGGAAGAGAAGCCTCTTGGAAGCGGTTTAGAAGAGCTGTCCAACTTGCCTTTGATGGTTGGTGTAATATTATTCATAGAAAAATTAAAGCATAAGTGTTACTTTGCTGTAGGCACAGAAAAATGATATACAATGAATCATAATTTATGTAAAAAAATATGTATATATAATATTATTTATAAAAAAGACAATGTCATTCTCATGTATCATAGAAATTGGTACTTAGTTCTTTATATTTGGTTATTTGAAATGCACATCTTTCTTATTCATTATGTTACTTATTAAAACTCTGACGACCATATAGATTTGTAGACTGAACGGGCATTATGCAACTGGTGAAATTATAATTCCTTGAGATTTTTTTTTTCTCTTGTTTAAGAAAAAAAAAAGATAGAAACAAATTTAAAAATAGAAAATATGTCTCATGAGTATGAAACTTTCATGTATTTTTTTAATTTATTTATCTTCTTTTGAGGTAAAAATAAAATAAAACATTTATGTGCCATTGGGATTTTCCTACTAAATAAAAAACAAAGAACCCTTTTGTCAACGTCCTTTAGCAAATCAGTAATAATACACTAAAATCCTTCAAACATGAAGGCCTATGACGATCTAGCGGTGATGTATACGTCACTGGTCCAGCCTCGGACGGTCTTGATCTCTGTAAACACTCACACCTGAAAACACACGTGCGTTTATATCCACCTTGAGCTCCCATATATAAGTTACAATTCTTCACATTCTGCGTTCATTGAATTAGCTGACTTAACGCTAACCAGTAGTAGCCGATCAGTGATTCACTGTTTCTCTGATAACTTGCGAAGATGCAGAAATCAGAAGGAGTTTTCCAAACCCTGTTCACTGCTGGAACCCGAATTTCTCACGGGCAAGATCCGAATAGATACGTGGACCCTCGGATTCCCCTCCAGAATCTCTCAATGGTTAGGGCGAGAATGGATTCTCTTCAAGGCTTCCTATCCCAATCATTGAACAGTAACGCTTTGATTAGCAAGTATCAGATGAATCTGGTATCCAATGAGATCGTTTCTGCCACCCACCAAATACTCATCAACGGCGCCGCTCTTGTCTCATATTCACGGGATTTGACGGCAGCCGACGCCTCCGTGTTCCCAGCCACCGAAGGATTACCCGAACCGCCGGATATGGCGCCTTGTAAGAATTCACGGTTGGATTGTTCGGGTAGAGACAGGGATAAAGAGTTGGTTGATTTGAAAGTTGAGGTTTTTGATAACGAGGGTGAAGATTGTGACGATGATTGTGAAATCGTCGAGTTAGATGCAATGGAATTGCTTGCAGAGCACATTCATTTCTGTGAAATTTGTGGGAAAGGGTTCAGGCGCGATGCGAATTTGCGAATGCACATGCGAGCACATGGGAATCAGTTCAAGACGCCGGAAGCGTTGGCGAAGCCATCTGATGGAGCCGGCGACATGGGTCGCAAAGGGACGCGGTTTTCTTGCCCTTTTGAAGGTTGCAATCGAAATAAGTTGCACAAGAAATTCCGGCCGTTGAAGTCGATTGTTTGTGTGAAGAATCACTTTAAAAGAAGCCATTGTCCAAAAATGTATTCTTGTAATCGATGCCACAAGAAGAACTTCTCCGTGCTTTCAGATTTGAAGAGCCACTTGAAGCATTGTGGGGAATCAAAGTGGAAGTGCTCGTGTGGAACCACATTTTGTAGGAAGGATAAGTTGTTTGGGCACGTAGCGTTGTTTGAAGGGCACATGCCGGCTCTTGCAGTGGATGAAGAGGGGAAAGCGAAGCAGGTGGTGGCGATAGATGTGGAAGATGATGATAATACGGTGGGGGATCGGGAATTGGGGATTAATTGTTTGGATAGTGGGTTGCCAGAAGGATTCTTTGACGATATAGATGGTTTTGGTTCGATTGAGAACTATTGTTTGCATTGGAGACCTGAGGTTTCCTAATAATGCATCTTACGGAGGGATTTTTTATTGGAGGAGGGACACCACATAAGACAAGCATTCAGTTTCAGGACATTAGTTGATATGTTTCAAACTTCCATGTCTTATTTTTCATAGATAAGGAAGTGTGGGACCTCTAATGCTGAGAATTATTTCCTTTCTCGTACCCTGTTTTACTAATCATATATACAAGTAATCTAATAAAAGAAATTCTTATGTAGCCATTACCTACCACGGTGGATTTAGTTATTACCATCTACATATTGAGACTTTGATATTCTAAATTTTAGATGTCAAGCTCATGTGTAATATTTACATATTTTATATCTCTTTTTTTTATCTAATCTTTTGTTATGATTTTGTATAAATTAGAGTATTTGTATTTAGTTTCATCATTTAATTAGATTTCGGATTAATTTAAACTAATTTGATAATTTCACATATTTATGATTTGATAATTAGATTGATTTTTATATTATTGGAAAGCTAAGAGCAAAGCCTACAATTGTTATAAAAGTTTCAAATCTAATTCAAACATTTAACGAATCGAAATTAGTCTAGAAATCAAAACAGAATATTAACCCACTGATTCGAAATTAATTATGATATTTTTATCATATTTGGAATTCCATTTCTCAAAATGGTGCAAACTCAAGCCTATTGGATATTCAAGATTTACCTCTGCAACTTATATGAAAGGCTTAAAGTAAAACTATACTATTTTGAAAGAGTTTCAGTGCTGTGAAACTGAAAGGCTAAATTTGTTACAAGTTAGTCTGCTTTGCAAAGTTTGTTTCCAGTTTTGTCTCATAAGTTGAGTTAAGAACCTCCCTTTTGGGACAAATTCTAGGTCATTGAAGTCCTAAGAAGTAGAGCTGCAACTCTCATGAAGACACTAATATCCAATTGTGCCTTTATTTAGCCCAATTCAGTAGCTCAAGTAGAGAGAAAGCTCATAGAAAAACTTAGCTGAAACAATTTAAATAGGGGATTCTTTTTCATTTCTCTAACTTTATAACTTTATAAAGAGAGAGAAGCTCTCTCAGGTGTCACAAGTTAGCCTTATGAACAATTTTAATAAGCAAACATGCTTGATTTTGGTTGAAACTTGGAAAAAAAATCAAGCATAGAGAGAAGGTCATGTGGTGCAAATTTGGGAGCAAATGCACTTGTAGATTATTTTTCCTAATTTTTCCATTTTGGGGGTATTTGTGTCATTTTATCATAAATCATTTGTCTAGTGTGAGTAAAAAAGCACATGATTGCAATCTTTGCATTTTTATCTTCGCGTCCATATGAGATGGCGCCCATATGAGATGGCGCATTAGAACCCTTCTGAACTAGGAGAAAAGCCCTTATATTAATTAGAAAAAAAGTATGTTTACTTGTGTCATTAAAGCTTTAGCTTAGAATGCTCTTTAGAGGGGTTGCATTCGATGAATCGAGTGGGCACTATGGCAAGGGCTATGGATCAAAGCGTGGTGGTTTAGAGACTCCTCCTCCTGCACACTCAAAACTATATAATGAGGTATATATTAATAAAATACAGTTGTATCTCTCCTTATTTAAAAAGTTCCTTCTCAATGTACATTAAAAGCTTCTTATGTGGCACGTTTTTTGAGACTTGATATACGTTAATGCTTCAAAAACACACTCATGTTTGCTTGCAAACATGTTGCATATAGGATTTTGGTTGTATGGGTGACAAAATCCATAATATCTCATTTATCTATCCAAGTATAGCTCGAATTTATTAGAAGGCTAGCATGTTAGCCAAGAGTTGGCAACATACATAACACAATTTTGGCTAGAGAACTATCGGCCCATGATAATTGGTATCAAAGCTCGATTGTACTAGAGAGTATATTGGGTGGGCCATGATTAGGGTGGATTTAGTTTGTTGAAAGCATATGGAACTTGTGAATGAAATGAACACTCATCGAAATAATGAAGAAATGTTGCTAAGGACTTGATTAAGAAGATTGCAAGAGGTTGGAACAACTTGAAAGCAAGTATGCAAGATACTACATTCAATGGAAAGTTAATGATGTATTAAGTGCAAGCGTGTGCAAAAGTCAGTGAACTTACTGTATATCATGGGACATTAATTGTGCACTGATTCATAGACGCATTTGAAGGAATGCAAAATCACTCAAGATAATGAGTGAATTGATAGCTTATCTAGTGGGAGGATGGTCGGGAGAAGCCTTGATCTTGCAGAGAAAGCTTAGCCACGTTTATAAGGGATATATGAGTTGTTGGCGAAGCCTATAAGGCAAAGCATTGGTATTGCTAGAAAGCATGGCTATAATAGGCATTTGGCATATTCGGCGAGATGACACATCTCTCTTGATGTGTTAAGTAGAAATCTTATTAGAAGAGTCCAAAATCATATCAGTAGGCATGAATTTTACTCGGATGAGTAAACCTAGAGTGGAAAAAGATGGTCTAGAAGGGATCAATTATGCATTATAGCATGGTTATAATGAGTAACCTGCAATGCTTATCCATAAGATTCAAGATGAGATACTAGAAGAACTAGTACATCAAGTCATATGACAAGCAATAATGATGCCCAATGTAGTGAGTTAGAGATACATAGTCACTTGGCAGAGTAGCGACAATGACTTGAAGTGTAGTGGGCTAGCATTACATAGTCACAAGACAAACTTTGTGGCAATGACCATGAGACTCATAATTGCTTGTTTACAAGTGAAGTGAAGTTTGAGCTAGAGTAAAGGATATTTTATGCTCAACCCCCATCAAGTCGTTGATATGGGGAAGCCATTAAGAGGATGTGCATAAAGAAGGAGTCATCAAGAAAACACACTTGAATTGGGCTATGAGGGCCTACACATTAAAGGATGTCACTTGAGAAGTGCCAAAAGAAGGCATTAATCATCATAAGAGTGGTTGTAAGGGCCAAGATACAAGATTGTATCAACTTTGAAATGCTAACACTAGAGAGAGCAAACCTAGGAAGGGGCATGAAGACCAAGAAGCTTGATAACATCAGCTCCAAAAAGACTATGGTGGTTAAGATACCATGAGGGTGTCAATTCTAAGAGAGTCATGAAGATCTAAGTGAGTCTGAAAATGGCATAGTGAAGTATAGTGGATTGATCAAACCCAATACAAGCAGACCTATAAGCGAGGAATGGGATTTACAAGCAAGCCATGTTTTGTCAACCAGGAATGGAGTTGGACATGAACAAGATATGAAACTTGCATATCTCACAATGGTGGAATAGGATAATGGATATGGGGTTATCTGATAGTAAACGTCTAAAATACCAAGCAAGTGCACAAGCTATAGAGGTAGCACACACTTAAGCAACAAATGTAGCGAGTCGAGGGCTATGCAAGGGACAATGTGTTGCAAGCTATGGGGGTAGTGAGGCAAGCACAAGTTGCAAAGGCAATAACCTGAATGTTGCAAAGGTAACAGGACAGGTGAAGTTACAGAAGTGATAAAATCAAAAAGTTATGGAGATTGTGGCATGTAAATTTATGTCAAGACAACAAAATAAAGTTTATAGAGGTATATCACAAAGTCTACGAAGGCAGTAAATCCTAAGACACCAAAGTTATGAAGACAATTACCCAAAGGTTGTATGGGAAATAAATGCATAATGGTGCAAGTTCAAGGAGACAAAACTAAGAGAAATTCAAAGAAGGAGCTAAGGAGTAGCAGACTAACAAATATCTTGAAAGCTATGTCAAGTTAAAGGTGTCATTTATCAAAGCCTCTCAAATGATGTTAGCTCAAAGAGATAAGCACGAAGCAGTTGAAGGAGAAGCTTGAATGGAGTAAATTAAATACCCACACAAAGATTCAAGAAGTCAACACTCAATAGGAGAAACCTTCGTAAAAGTTATGTCAGATTGAGGCATCAATGAGGGCATTGACATTTGACGTAGGGGAGAATGTCGCAGGTTGACATTGTGAACCAATTTTGCATGGAGAGAAGGTTCTATGGTATAAATTTGGGAGCAAATGTACTTATTAATTACTTTTCCTAATTTTTTTTCCATTTTAGGGTATTTGTATCATTTTAGCATTAATTATTTGTCTAATATGAGTAGAAAAGAACATGGTTGCGATTCTTGTATTTTTATCTTCGCATCCATATAAGATGGCACATCAAAACCCTTCTAAGTTAAGAAAAATGCCCTTATGTTAATTCGAAAAAAATATGTTTACTTTTGCCATTAAGATTTTGGCTTATAATGCTCTTTAGAGGTGTGTCTAGTGACCTAGGTAGAGACTATGGCATGGGCTAAGGATTAGAGTTTGGTGACTTAAAGACTCTTCCTACACACTCAAAAGTATGTAATGATGCATATATTAATAAAATGGAGTTGTCCCTATCCTTATTTAAAAGGTCCATTCTTGATGTACACTAAAGGCTTCTTGTGTGATATGTTTTTTGAGATTCGATGTATGCTAATGCTTTGACTACATGCTTATGTTTGCTTGTAGACATACTATGCATATGGTTTTAGTTGTATGGGCAACAAAATTCATAATGGCCCATTTATCTATCTAAGTGTGGCTCAAATTTATTTGAAGGTTGGCATGTTAGCTAAGAATTAGTGACATGCACTATGTGATTTTAGCTAGAGAACTACCGACCTATAACACTATAGTAAGAATACTAGCTTCTTTTATGTCTTTTCTTTTCTTTTATTGTTGTTTTTATTTCTTTAGTAATGAGTAACTAATTTTTTTTTTCAATTCAATTGTAATTGTGAAACTTAATTTGTATTGTTAAGTTATTTTGAATTTGGTTATCTGTTGTTTCTCTGTTTTAGTTCTATAATTACATTAGATGATTGATTAATAGAGCCCTAGTTAATTGTCTATTGTGATTATTTTCTAGCTTAAACTACATAATCTATAATTGTTATAATAGTTTAGCGAAGTAAAAATTAAGTGTTATGATTATGCACTAGTGTATGATTGTTCATCACCCAAGGAAAACGTAAGATGGATTTAATGATTATGTGTTGGTATATGATTGTTATCCAATCTTAGTCTTTTCTTATTCTTAATGTTATTAATTTGATTGGGGTGTTAAGCTTGAGTCAAATTATTAATAAGATTTAATCTAGGTGTTGGGCTTGAATTAATAAGATTATGGAAGAATGATAAAAAGTTAATTTGGATGCGAAGCTTAAATTAGTTCTTGGTTAAGTAATCAAAGGATAATACATTTTGCATTTAGGGTTCATTTAAGAATTGAATGCATGAATCTCTTCGATTGAAGATTTCTTAAATTATGTTTTAATGTTATTTTATTTTGAATTTCTATTTCTAAATTCTATCTTAGATATCAATCCTCTGTTCCAATCAATACTTAGATAAATCATTCAATTCCTGGGATTCAATCTAGATTCATCCTCTTTCAAAATCCTCTTACAAAATAGGGATAGTTCAACATATCATCACCTGTCAAGCATGATGGAAATATTTATGATGGTGGATTAATAGGTAGTTTAAAGATTTCCATTTATGTTATTGATGTTAGCAGTTTACATGTCTTCTTGGAATCCTTTCATGTTTATCTACTATTAACTAGTTATTAAACCAGTTGTTTGAGTGTTGAGTTGATATTGCAAGGTTTGTTTTTGCTATTTAATAATGGAGTTTGGAGAAAGAAATAAAATTAAGGTGAGAGAATTTATTTGAGAAAGAATTGGATGTAGTTGAGATTTAAATTTGTTAATGAGTTATAATCAATAATTCTTATAATTTAATAGTGATGTTTTTTTGTTTGTTGATTTTTTCATAATTTTTTCTTGAATTTAAAGACTTTTCATGTAAAATCCTATACTTTTTTCACAATTTAATAGTGAAGTTTTTTTTATTGGTTCTTTTATAGGTTTCCTTTTAGGTTTAAGGAATTATATAAAATTTTATATCTTTTATTCTCTAAAAACAAATTATAAAAGTGGATATTTTTCACACTAAAGTTTTAGGCAAATTATATCAGAAATATCAATTGAAGCTTAGACAATAGTTAACGCAGGTTGTGTGAAGTGTGAAATTGACATAGGGGTTTAGGAGAAGAGCTTTAAAAAGCCATCAACATGCTTTCTAGCCGAGATGGAGCAAGATTTGGGTGTTCGATTTCACAAAACCCATAATTGTGGTATGAAGAGGTTGGACCTTAGAAGAACGAAGTAGGTGAAACACAAGATTTGTGGATGGTCTAAAGTAGTTGCTTCAAACAAGGAGGCAAAATCTAGTCTTAAAGTGATCTCTCTTACAATGGATAGTCATAGAATTCCTCCATAATAATATTGAAGCACTTTTTTTATGTTGATGTGATTCTAATTTGTGTATATACTTGTAATTGGTTCATTTTAATTACTTCTGATTTTTTAATTTATTTAAAATTACAAAGGCATGTCATAACAACTCCATATCATAAATTCTTTGAAAAAGGAAAAAAATGAATGTAATTAAATATAGTATTTTGGAATAAGATTCTTTAATATTTTAGTTAATGTATATTTCTTAAGTCAACTCAATAAGATTAGTTATCTTCGACCAAACATATTTTAGACCTGAATTTTGTTATTAGTGATTTTAAATAATTAGATAATTTGGAATTTTGTTACGCTTAAACAAATCATCGATATGCCCTAACTTTAAAGTAGAATAATCTATCTACTCCTAAACTTATTGTTAAAAAAAGAAAAAGTTTAGAAGCTTTTGTTATAAACTATGGAGACAAGAGATGGATATTTATTATTTTTAGTTTGATACTCTAATTTATGGAAATAAATTTCAGACAATACATATGTCTTGCCTCTGGCCAGCACATTATGCCATTTTCTGTAAACAGCTCTTAGGTTTCTTGAGCTTCACATTTGGAATAATTCTTTTAATTCGATGATGGGGTTTGTTATTTCTTTTGTGATTAATTTTCTTTTGTAATAGAGTTTTTTGGGTTAAATCTTGTGTGCATTTTAATAGATTTTTATTTTATACTTTTGTTAGCGGAATATTTTTCTTAACAATTATTATTAGTTAATCACTAAAGTTAATTGATTCAAATTATTATGAGAGATTAGACCTACACGATGAAGAAAAATGACATTGACAAACAAATTAATTTTTATTAATAATAAGATCACTTACACACACTAATACTATTTACGCACTTACAAACTAGAGCACTTACTTAATGACATATCACTAAAAACACTCTATTTTCCTTACGGCACTCAAGCATACTCTTGAGCTCTTGTTGTCTTTGACACTCACCACACTTGCTTATTGGACACGAGCATACTTGAGCACTAGACTTGACACACTTCACTTGAGCATAGGCTGGCCTATTTATAGGCTTCCCAAGTCAACTATAGCTACTAACTAAAGAAGTCTTTATTACTTTAGAATTTTTCCAAAAAAAAATTATTAAGAGAGTTTGAGAGCTTATCTTATGAGGATCTACCTATTTGGTATGCTTCCTTAAGATTAAAATCGCTACGCTAATTGATTTTGAGTTTTAAGTTATGAACAATATTGCTTTATGATGTGTTATGTCTCATTAGAATTTCTATTGTTTTCTTGCTTGTGGCTTTGCAATCTTATCAGTATTGACAAGTTAGTGTCTAGATTTTTGTTTTGAGTCATATTTCATGTTTTTCCCGAGGGCATGCAAAAGCTAAGTGTGGGGAAATTTGATGAGTGCAATATTTACATATTTTATACCTCCTTTTCATTTGGACTTTTGTCAAGATTTTGTGCAAATTAAAATACTTGTGATTGATTTCATGATTTGGTTAGATTTGAGACTAATTTGAATTAATTTAGTAATTTGATACTGTTTTAGGCTTTCAATTATATCTAGAGTTCTGAATCTCTGATTGAGTTGATTCCTATATCATTGGAAATTTGAGAGCAAGGCCTATAATTATTATGAGAGATTCCCTACACTGTTAAAAAAAAATTACACTCACATGTGATAAACAAACTAATTTTTAACAATAAGATCACTTAACAAACTAATAATGTTTACACATTTACACACTAGAGCATTCACTCAATGACACCTCACTAATAACACTATTTTCCTCATAACACTCAATCACACTCTTGAGCTCTTGCCCTTTTTGACAATCACCACACTTGCTTATTGGACACAAACACGCTTGAGCACTAGACTTGGGCATACTTCACTTAAGCACAGATTGGCTTATTTATAGGTTTCCCAAGTCAACTATAGTTATCAACTAAAAAAGTTTTTATTACTCTAGAATTTTCCAATAATGAGGAGGTGAGAAAGACTTCCACTTCTTTCCACCAACTTGCCATATAGTTCTCAATCCTTCTAAAGTTATAAATACTTTTTATGTCTTTAATAAATTATATAATGCTAAAGTATTCTAGAGGCAGTGCTAATATTTCAATTCTCCCCCTTAGCACTAACTCTACTTCTTATTCATTTGTGTATTTTGGGTTTGACTTTTGTTGTCTGTTCGATCTTCTCAATTGTACTTATGGCTTCTTCTTCTTCTTTTTCTTTTTCTTCTTCTTCTTTTGTTGTCTGTTCGATCTTCTCAATTGTACTTATGGCTTCTTCTTCTTCTTCTTCTTAGAAACTACTCAAAAGGTTTTATCAAAAAACTGGAATTATATTCCAGATGATTTCAAAAAATCAAGAGAATTTTATGAGTTAATCTTATTGAAAATAGGCTCAATAGAATTAAGTCATAAAATAGACCATGCTGATCCAAGTAAAATAGCATTTTCAATAATCAAAATTATTCAAATTCTTAGTCATCATGATTGAAGACTATCATCTCCTTTCACTTATAAAAAGTTTCAAGTTTAATTCAACCAGAAAGTTATAATTATGAAGAATATAAACAAGCTTGGTACAATATTTTACTTTACAATAATTATGCTCATTCTTGGTTTATTCAATTTACTTCAATATGTTCAAAAACTGTACCATCTTGGTTTGCTAAATGGTTCAAAATTTGTGGTCCTACACCTCAAATATTTTATGTAAAAATTCAAGAAAGTTTTGATTTATTTTCTTTAAAATCTAATCAAAACTTAGATAAACTTTTATTTTTCTGTATAAATTTTAAAATTGCCTAGATTTTGTGTTGAGATTACACTCATATCAAAAAGCATTATGATCTATGCCTCTTAAGTCTTGCAACAGAATTTAAGGTCAAATGGTGGAATAAGTTCAAAATAGAATTTACTGATTCATCAATAGTTCTAAAATATTTCAAAATTAATCCCCAGATGGGAGCTGTGTCTCCTAGTATAAGTAACTTTTTAACCTCCAAAAGTAAGTTTTCAACTCAAATAGTTGAAATGTCTTCAAAACAATAATTCAAGAAGAAACTCCTTGAAACATTGTCCTAAATAGATAGTGATGAAGAAGAAGAGAATGAGACTCAATCAACATTCCAAACTCAAGAAAATGAAGATGACTATTATGGAATAAATTTAAATCAGTTTGATTAATTAATAGCCAGAATGACAGATAACCTTTCAAGATTTTCAAGATTCTTCGACAAAAGTGGGACCAATCTTATCAACATTTTGACAGAAAAATCAAGCCTTATCAAGAACCAAATTCAAGATGGTAGACAAGTCCGGATATCAAGCATATTCAATAAGATTTGAAGTCCAAAAGCAAATTCAAGAATGTTTTGAAGTTCGAAGATTCTTCAATAGAGTTCAAAAAAATTTGAAGCTTGTTGATGGTGAATTTTGGTTCAGCCAAAATTTGGCCAACCTGAGAAGTTCTTTTAGACTTAAATTACTTTCTGGTTAAACTAACAAAGATGAAGAGGAAGAGCAAAGGAAGAATAGCATGCGTACAAGGGATTTTTAACGTGGTTCAGTCAAAACTGGGCTACCCTAGTCCTTATATCCACGGTAGAATTTATTAGTCTAGAGAAATTTTAGCAAAGTTATAGTACACCAGTTTAGTCCATTTTTACAGTGATCTCCCTCCTCTTATTTATAAAGGTTACGGAGGTTACAATTATAATTTTACAATTTGTATTTCTTTTACATCAAAATAAATGTATAAAATAGCCTAGACTACTACAAAATGGCTTCTGCAGAGGGCTAGCTGATTTATGAAGATTGCTTTTTATGGGTGAGCCCTACATGCTGCTTCTTACAGACTGGTCCTATGAATCTTTGTTTAAGAACGTTCCTACTTCTGGTTTACCCTTGGCAAGCTTGTTGCCAAGCACAACGCTGCATCCGCAAGCTGGGATCTGGAATTGAGTTATTGCTAGCCTTCGATCAGTGAAGATGGACTATGCGAGCTCATGCTTGGCAATGCAAGCTTACGTATAACAAGTCATTGGCTATGCGAGCTTGGGCTCGTTCCTTAGGCCTTAGTGAGTTAGGGCTTCTGCCTTATTCTATGCTTGGGTAACTGGCGATCGACTAGCTTGGCTCTTCTCATTTTGCTTATCTATTGCAGGGCCTTTGCCAGCCCATCTTATATAGTACTAGAAAATGCCTATAACATTAGCCCCCAAACTCTTAGCTCGCCTCGCAGGCTAGGAGTTACAATTTTATTGGCAAAAGGCCTTCTTGGATTATCATGCAATCAAAGACTTTGGTCAGCCTGTTGTTTCATTTGTACCAGGCTATACCTCATGCTATAAGTGTCTCATTGTTACAAATGAGTCTACCTCATTTTCTTTTTAAGGTATTTAATGAAAGTGATTGGGAGTTCTCTTGGACTTTTCAGTAAGACCTGGCCGATCTATTTAAAGCATAAAAGTTCTTCTTCCTCCTTCATTGAGTGAACCGATGGGTGCCCTGGATAAGCCCCCTATATTTCTGATGGTGTGCCTTTCCAATAAGGCGTGTATGATTTGCTGCATAAAAAGCCTTTATGGGCAATCCTTCTTTAAGGATTTAAAAAGATCTTGTATAGATCTTAGATTATTTCCTCATGGTGATGCTGTAGGGTTCAGCCTTCCCAACTGTGTTCCTCAGTTTCTCAGCTCTGGGGGGATAGGTGTGCTAGAAAGGAGCCTGAACTAAGAAGGGTGGCTAGAAAAAGATTAAAGAGCAAAGTGCCCACCAATCCTCCTGTTGGTGCTAGCTAGGGTTCATCTCCATGAAGCCAGTCTTCTTTCAAGAATATAATAGTTATAGTATTCTGCTATTTTGTATTTGCATTTTGACTTTTTTGGATGTAAATTTACCTCGTTGAGGCTTTTAATAAATGAGATCTTTCTTCATGATTCTTGCATGTTGTATTGAGTATTCTGCATATCACAGATGATAGTATGAATTTCTACAAACCACAGTAAAATGAGACATTTATATAATCAATTGGTCATGCTTCCTGATGAGCGATGTGCTTAGGCATCAAGGTGCCTTTGTGATGAGTAGTACATAAATCGCATGAGAGCTACACCTAGGAATAAGTCACATGTAAGCTACATACATTAGATCACATGAGAGTTGCAAATGATAAATAGCACAAAAGTCACGAGCATTAGGTTGTTTAAGAGTTGTGAATTACTAGGTCACAAACACATGGTACCTGAGCAAGTTGGTCATGTGAGTGAGGTGGCGTGCATACGGTGCTTGAGGAAGTTAGTCATATGCACGAGTAGGAAAAGGTTGTGTGCACATGGTGCCTGAGAAAGTTAGTCATGTGCACAAGTAAGAGGTCGCATGCATATAGTGCCTAAAAAAGTTGGTCATATGCATGACAAGGTCGAATGCACATGGTGCCTGAGAAAATTGGTCATGTGCATGACGAGGTGGCATGCATACAGTGCTTAAGGAATTGGTTGTATCCACGAGTAGGAGGTCGCATGCATATGACGCCTAAGAAAGTTAGTCGTATGCATGATGAGGTCACATGCACATAGTGCCTGAGAAAATTGGTCATGTGCATGACGAGGTTGCGTGCATATCGTGCCTAAGAAAGTTGGTCATATGCACACTTGATCACATTAGGACGATGTCAAGAAGTAGGTCATTCTAATGCGATAGTAATTTTACCCAAAACTAAAAAGGATATAATTATAAGTTAAAACGGGGGAGCTCGTATCTCGGGGGCTAGCTTCCAAACCAACATTTTGCTAAGAATTCATTCAAACACTATTTATGTATAAAAAATTGAGCTATTTCTACATGCATCATTACAAGATTAAAATATAGTTCCTACTATAGCCATCTACCCTTACTCGGGATCTAACTGAGGCTAAGAGGGCTGCCACCCCGTAGGTCATAGCACGTACTCTTTTAGGTGGCCCTTCCTAATCAGATCTTTAATCACATCTTTGAGGGTCCCGTAATCTGAGGTGTTGTGCCTAACTTCATTATGGTAAGCACAAAATTTTTTCATGTTCCTATTTCCACAAGGAGTCCTTATGAGGGTGAGGGTCCCCGAAGCCTTCTCTACCCTTTTCTGTTGCAAAAATCCTATCTGGAATGTTTGATAGGATGTTGTAGTGCTCATGGAGACCTGAGTGCTGAGGTTGCTCAGTCTTGGCCTTCTTCATTGGATGGCCATCAGAGTTAGCCTTAATATTTCCATGATTGCTCTTCTTCTTACTCTACTCGGAGCTACTTGCCTTGTCCCTTTGACTCTCTGAACCAAAGGTCTCCTCCTATTTGATTTGCTTAGTTGCTCGATCATAAAATTCACCCAAGTCCACCATTGGGGATTTATATATACTTTTATACAACTTGCCATCCTTATGAAGCCCTGTCGAGATCGCTGTCAGAATGCTTTCGTTGGATGGGCTCTCCATGTTGTTAATCTCGCGCTTAAATCGAGCGATGTAATCTTTCAATGACTCATGCCTGTGTTGAAAGATTGTAGTGAGATGATAGGGGGCATGAGCTGCCTCTTTAGCACCTTGTATTGGTTAAGAAATTTTTCTTGACATTTTTCCCAACTACTGATGCTATGAGCTGGGAGGTTCCTGAATCACGTTCGAGGTGTATCTCCCAGTGTGGTTAGGAAGACACAGCATTTAATTAGGGGGTTACTTGTTCAGAGATCCATTTAGGCATTAAACATATCCAGGTGGTTGCACGGGTTGCTATCCCCATTATACAGTGGGATAGAAGGGATTTTGAACTTATGAGGGAGGGGCTCCATCTCAATTTCCTTGGGGAAGAGAGTTTGTTCCTCTAAGTGACTTCAATCATCTCGAGCTCAAGGGTGTGCCTCTAACTGCTTCACCTTCTAAAGTAACTCTTCCACCAATAAAGTTAATGCCCCAGATCGCTAGCTAGAGGCCTGATGGCTCCTCCTATCTTCTTGATCGCACAAGCTGTGACCTGAAGTGTGCTTTTGATCAACTTTATTCGAACTTGCAGCTTGTTGCTATTAGTGTATGTTCCCAAGTGTAATGACCTCAGCTTGCTTTTGCACATCCTGAGCTTATGCTAGCATTTGAAGTGCCTCAACCATTTTCCTCATTGACACTTCCTGGCGTTGGCGCCATGTTTGCATTCTGTCAGTCTTAGAGGCAATAACGACAAGTTGGTGGTGAGTCGGGGGAGGCAAACTCTCAGCAGCCCCGATAGTAGAAGAACTTGCCATATGACCCTCAAGTTATTAGTGACAACATCTGGCTTCTTGATGGTTTTTCTTCTGGCCATCACAGCTAAATGAGAAATGAACCAGAATACAAAAAATCAACCAAAATATAGATAAGTCCCCATAGACGATGCCAAAATGTTGATTGTGGATTTCGATTCAGCCAAATCTGGCCAACATGAGAATTTCTTTTGGACTCAAAATACCTTTTAGTTGAACTAACAAAGATGAAGAGGAAGAGTAGAGGAAGAACAGCATGCGCACAAGGGATTTTTAATGTGGTTCGACTAAAATCGAGAGACACTGATCCCTACGTCCACTATAGCATTTTATTAGTCTGGGGAAATTCTAGCAGAGTTATAGTACACCAGTTTAATATGTTTTTACAATGATCTCCCTCATCTTATTTATAGAGGCCGGGGAGGTTACAATTGTAATTTTATAATTTGTATTTTTGTTACATCAAAATAAATGTACAAGATAGCTTAGACTACTACAAAATGGCTTCTGTAGAGTACCGGCTGATTTTTGAAGATTGCTTTCTACAGGTGGGCCCTATATACTGCTTCTTGCAGACTGGTCTCATGAATCTTTGTCTAAAAGGGTTCCTGCTTCTGGTTTACCCTTGGTGAGCTCGTTGTCGAGCACGACACTACGTCTATATGTTGGGATGTGGAACTGAGTTACTGCTAGCCTTTGGTCAGCAAGGGCAAATTATGCAAGCTTGTGCTTGGCAATGTGAGCTTGCGTATAATGAGTCGCCAACTATACAAGCTTGGGCTCGTTCCTTAGCCCTTGGCTAGATAGGGCTTCTGCCTTATTCTATGCTTGGGGTAGTTGGCGATCTGGCGAGCTTGGCTCTTCTCATTTTGACTTATCTACTGTAAGGCCTTTGCCAGCCCATCTTGTACAGTATTAGAAAATGCCTATAACAAAGTACAAAAGCTTTTCAATACTATAAATAGATATAATATCAAGATATAGGGCACGACCCATTTTCAACCTCTAAACTTTGTATCCAAAACCTCTTTGTAACCTTTCCTTTCCCTCTCTTTCAAAACTTGTAAACTCTTGTATCAAAAGTCAAAGCATCAATAAAATCTTGTAAGTTTTCTCAGTCTTCTTCTACTATTCAATTATTGTTTTAATCATGTTTTTCATTACTGTGCTGTCACCATGCATCATTACTTTCAATATATATATATATATATCTACATTATTTTCAACATGTATGCTTTATCTTCAAAATTTAAGAGAATGATCTAGAGCTCCTTAGAGCAACTCCACCGACTTGGTATCAGAGCCTTGTGAAGGGAAAGATAGGTGCCTGATTAGGTGCATCGGAGTTACTGTAGAAGAGTCAACAGTTGCTTGAGATGAGTCAATAATTACTTTGGTTGAGGCTAAAGCCTAGGGTTTTATTTTCTATAACTCACATTGGTCAGCCCCTAGTCAAGCCACATTGGTCAGCCATTTGTGAAGCCAAGAGGGCGTGTGTTAGGTGGTCCCATGGAGGGTGGTCCCATGTACCTTAGATACCTAAACGTGAAGCAAGTAAACCAAAACCATAGTAATTAGTGACAACTTAAGAGTAACTGAAGATAATTCTAGAGTAATAATGGCACATTTAACTAGAAAACTATCCTCTAAGAACAAGGAACTAGTACCCAGAGGTCATGAGTCTAGCTCAGAAAGCTCTAATTATGAACAACAAAATCAAGATATAATTAATAGTCAAGAATTAGTAATTTCAAACATAGAACAAAACCTCAAAAATTGGAATATACCTAAAGTTCCTACTAGTCAAATTTATCAAAAATCAACATTTGACTTCTTTCATGATTTTATTATGGCAACATGTGAACATGATATAAGCATTAGTAAAACCTATGAATCATTACCACTTTTCTCAAAACCCATGATAGATAATCATAAAAAACACTACAATTATATCCATATAGGATTAATTCAAGTAACTGCAAAACCTCTCCATAAATTAGGGATAGATACTCCTATCCTTATAATCTTAAGAGATACAAGAGCAACAACCTTCAAAAATTTAATATTAGCTTGTCTTCAATCAAATTTTTGTAATGGTCCAGTATATTTTAACTGCTTTCCAAATTATACTGTAAGCCTTAGTGATCCAGAAGTTTTTGACTTTTTAAGCCTAATTATCAAAATAAAAAAAGAATTATGGATAGATGGAACAAGACATGTAGATGTTATATTTAGGATTCAATATAAAGTTCTTGAAAAAAATCTCAATATTAAAGCTTTAAGAACCTTACCATTAGGAGAAACTATCTTTATAGAAGCCAACACTCAAATATCTTTAATATTAACCCCAAAACTTTTAAAACATGATGAAATTTCATTCATAAGAGAATGGAATTTACCCAAACTTATGCCTCAAAAAATTGAAGAAAGTTCAACAATAAGTCAATTAATAGAATGCCCATCAGAAGATGTATCATTAAAATTCAATAGTATTCCAAGATTTAGTACTATTTCAAGATGTCCAACTTCTTCTAGTATTGCTTCCAGAAATTCAATAGATTCACTTTCAACATCCG
>JANHAO010002236.1:0-29788 GCA_026873985.1 Saraca asoca
GGGAGCCAGTACTTGTGGGGATGCTACCACTATGGCCAGGGATGATTCACTAGCCATAGTAAGGTTTGTAGCAACAATAGGGGCTGATGACGTTGCAGTAGCAGTAGAACGAGAGGATCGGGGCATTCAAAGGTTAAGCTTCAACATGTTTTCATATTCCTCAAAATTTACTAAATTGACCTCCTTAGATCCGTAAGCTCTGATGTCCTTGTTGAGCTCGATATTCAAAGCTAGACCAAGCTTATGCAAACACAGAAGATCCTTGTCAAATCGGAGATCGTTCTTCAAATCATCTATAGCAAAGAAATGGTCCAACACCTCAACCTCCTCAGCCTCTAACCTCAATTTCTACTTGCTAGCCCTATTTGCAAAATGAAACAGGAAGTCAAAACCAAAGAATAAAAACACAAATTTAGAAAAGCTCGCACACCCCCTACTTACTTTCCAGGAGTAAGGACAAAACTAGAATTACAAAGATGATGTAGAAAAGGGCATGAAATATGGAACTAGTGGGATTTGTAGTTCCCCATATTAGACTTGCCCTTAGCATCATCTGATGAGCTGACAGGTAGTAAATTCCATCATGCTAGCCCATACTCTTAATGCTAAATAGATAGCAGAGGACCCTTATTGAAGGAGGAGAAAGATTATTTTTAAGATATAAGAGGGCAAGGGAGGTGAGCTTAGCAATGAATCCTGGAGGAGGATACGTTGCATGATCAATGGGGGAAGGTGCCATAATGCGGCAGCCATTGGGAAGATGGAATGCTTCAACTATACCTCCGAGCTCATCAAGTTTAATGATCAAAGGGTGATCTTAAACACCGAATGATTTGGGGACCTCGAACTCTCAACAATCTGCTAACCCTCACTAGGGTCAAGACAAGCTTCGAACCTCTTAATGACCTCACCACTCCCTAAGGTCACATCATCTATGAAATGCATCAATTCCCCACTTTGGGGAGGAGAGTCAGAATCTCCAACACTCCCTATCTGGTGACCTCAGTGTCTATGACCTACCATCTATAACAGAAAAAAGAATGATCAGGCCACTAAAAGCAGACCATACCTAAAGGCTAAATCTAATAGGGAATACCCTATGCAGCAGGTCATACACACCACATATCATCTAAAACCTAGACCAATAGAAGCACAGGGAGCTCTACCAATAAACTTATCAGGTCACTAAAACTAATGAGATAGAAAAAAGGCTTAACTCGATAATCTATGACCTCAAGACCAATAAGCATTTTATCAGACAGATGCCAATTCTACAAACAAGCATGCAAATAAATAAATACACTATAGAACCGATCAGCAGGAAAAATTTTCCTAACAACTAATGAGCGTACATTATCGAACCAAGTCACCAGATATCAGAAACCCACAAAGTAAAACATTCATAAAAAGTAGAAGCTTAAAACTAAGATTGTGTTTAGAAGACTTGCTAAATCAATGGGATGAGATGGGTTCAGGAAAGAGAATCCATAAGAGATTATGACGAGCACGATCAATCTCTAGCAAATCGAATAGAAAGGTTACAAACTTAGGGAAGCAGAAGGGATGAAGAATGGCAGTGATCGAATAAGAGCTTGAAAAGCAAGCAAGAAACTAAAACACAAGTTTTCAAAAGCAACAAATGAGAGGGAAAGAGAGGTTTTCCTTACCACATATAACTTAATCAGCCTCACCATTAGATTAAGAGAATGATCAACTGCCCTTGTTCTAATAGTCTAGCGAGAAGCAAGGCTCTGTCATTGCTGCATTGATGATTATGAAAAAATACGTGCATTAAATATGGAAATGATGGCATGGACAAGTGTAGATGAAATGATAGGACAAGAGTCTAAACGACGGCATAGCAGATCACAGTCAATGGCTTTTACCAGTAAACTATAGCTCCTAGTTTGTAGATTTCACTAAGAGCTAGGAGGGCTAATGTTGTGTGTATTTTTGGAATAGTATAAATGGGCTAGTAAAAGCCTAATGAACGGACTCAACTAATAAGGGCCCAGCTCACCTAGGATTGAGATTATTGGACTAAGATATCAGGTTGCTAAATACGAGCTAAGGCCACTAGTCAAACACGAGTCAAAATAGCCACCTCAGGTCATCAAGAATAAGGCTCAACTTGCATATTAGAGCACACGTCTGTAACCTACAATTCAAGAAGATTCATTTGACTTCTTGCTCTAATGGGAGTCTATTATAACCATTAACCATTATCTATTATGTAGTCTTAATCAAGTCATGATACTTATTATTATAGATTTACATTCAAACTGTAACCCCCCAACTATTATATAAGGGGATGAAATCATTGTACATGACACATTCGATCCTCAAATATAATACACTCAACAAAGAGTAATAAAAGTCATGGATGTAGGGGTTAATAATTAACTCTAGCCGAACTACATTAAAAACTTCTGGTGTCCTTTTATTCTTCCTTTCTCTCTCTCTTTCTCTTTTACATTCAATCTACAATTTGGGGTCCCGAACTTGAGTTAATCGGATTCAACCATCAACAAATAGTATTCACTGTAGAACTCAATAATCTCTTCAACTATGTAGCCCTCAATAATACATCCTTTAGGCCGATGTTAATTCCTCACATATCCTTTTAGGATTTTCATATACTGCTCAAATGGGTACATCCACCTCAAATAAACTGGTCTATAGAGTTTTATTTCTCCTACGAAATGAACAACTAGATGTATTATTATTATAAGTATTTTTGGAACCACACAAATGGACTAGTAAAAGCTCAATAGACAAGCCTAACTGATAAAGGCCGAGCTCAACTAGGATTGAGGTCGCAGGAGCAAGGCATCAAGTCGCCAAATGTGAACTCAAGTCACTGGCCAACAAAGGTCAAAGTAGTAACCTCAGGTCATTAAGGATGAGGTCTAGCCTGCAGCTCAAAGCATGCCCTCCTAACCATCAATTCAGAGAAGACCATTTAATTGCTTATTTAATAGGAATCCATTATTAACTGTTATAACTAATTTATGATTTATTTCCATTATAGAATACATTGTAACACCCTAACTACTATAAAAAGGGGGATGAAATCATTATAAGAGGCGAGGAGACAATACAAACAAAATACTAAAAACTCAGCAAAATATTGAGAAATAATATAATGGTGGATGTAGGCCTTGCATCTGGCTAAACCATGCTAAAAAGCTCTTGGTGTCCCCTTTCTCTCTTTCTCTCTCTTCCATGCAAATTTGCCTTCACAATTTGTAGTTTAGGGTGTCAGACTTAGGTTGGCCGATTTTAGATGTTAACATTTTGGCATTAGAAGAAGGGCCCCAAAACTACATTATCTTTGATTTCTTGCTCAACTACAATGGCTAGAGGAAAAACAACTAGAAGTTTAGATGCTACCGATGACCAGCCTGAGGTCACATGGAACAGTAGTGGGATATGCTACCAGTTAAAGACCCAGTCCTTCCTACAGTAGGCACTTTCGCCACCCCCACTATAGGAGTTGCCACTAGCATGGCTCCATTGGCCTCTTGCCAACTTGCTATAATTATCCCAAGGACTGATAGAGCACAAGCATGGCATCAATGTCAGGAAGCGCTAGAGAACACAGTAAGGGAGCTAGCTAATGCAATTAGGGTACTGACCCGGGTATAAGCCCATGGCACATGAAAACAAGTTGAGGTCATTGTGCCTGGAAGGGAACTCTAGCAGCCTCGGGAAGGAGCTCAAGAAGATAGGCCAACCAAAGGAGAACATTAATGAGCTAGTTTAGTTCACTCTTCTAATTTACTGCTGAGGTTGGAGGACCATCGAGCTTGCAAAGATGAAGGAGAAAGACAATGACGTAAAGGTTTGAGTCGAGTGGAAGGCTTAAATAGGTCCAATAGGAGGCGTATTTCAAACTAATACACATTAGGTCATGAGCATAGTAGAAGGCCTAGAATCTCATATTGCCACTCCCATAACCAAGGAGGTGAAAGGAGCCATCAATCCACCAGTTACTGATCTAAGGCATAAGACCCAATAGTGGAAGAGCTGCTTTAAAAGGTACAGTAATTAGAAAAATGCCCTCTAACTCAGGACCGTCGAGGCTATTATGAGGAGAGGACACCATTCACTAGGGAGATTGAGATAGAGCCTCTTCCTCATAGGTTTAAGATCCCTAACATCCCACAGTACAATGGGAACAGTAACCCATATGACCAGCTGGATGCATTCAATGTCTAGATGGATCTTCAGACAACCAATCCACTAGTCAAATGCCATGTCTTCCCAACCACCCTTGAAGACATGCCTCAGACATGGCACATGAGTATCCCAGCTAGCAACATTCACAGTTGGGAAGAATGCTAGAGGAGATTCATCAACCAATATAAGGTGCTGAGAAGGTAGCTTGCACCATCCTGCCACCTCGTGATAGTCTTTCAATAGAAAAATGAATTGTTGAAAGACTACATCACCCGGTTTAAGTGCCAAGTCAATAATGTAAAGAATCCTTTGGATGAATACATCCTAATAGTGATCTCGGTAGGACCTCACAAGGATAAAAAACTATACAAAAGCATATACAAGTCTCCAATGAGGGACTTGGGTGAATTTTATAAGCGACCTGCCAAGGAAATCAGGTGAGAGGAAACCTTTGGCCCAAAGAAGTCCAACTAAAAGGATAAGGCGAATAACCCCAACTAGAGCAAAAAGAGAAGCAATGGTAAGGGCAATAAAGAGGGTCAAAAGGATGGCTCTAATAGCCAGGCCACAAAAAAGGTCAGGAGTGAATAACCTCAGCGTCAAAGTCACCACGATAGCTATAGCATCCTATCGGATACTCAAGATAGGATCTTTGCAACAAAGAAAGACAAGAAGGACTTTGGAAAGCCCAATCCCACAAGGATTCCTAACAGGCTCAAACATAAAGACAAGTTTTATGCCTACCAAGATGAGATCAGGCACAATACTTTGGACTATTGAGCACTCAAAGATGCAATTGAGGATTTAATCAAGAAAGATTGCTTGAAAGATTATGTGGTATGACCTATGGGACAGTGACCTCAACAACCCTAGTGGGCTCTTGACCAAGAGCAAGCACCTACAATGAGAAACATATTCTAATCCTATAATAATATTCAGAAATCAATAAAAGCACCTATGTTTTTCCTCAAATTTTTATACCGATGTTTATTTCTAAATAAATTTTAAGCAAAGTTATATAGGAAGTGAGCTATTCTCAAGGTTAACAAAGTCAACTCGTGCAAGCTGAGGTGCATTCATGTGACCTACCTGGGCACTCGACTCATACTATCTAAGGTGCATTCATGCAACCTACTAAGCACTTCACTTATGCTAGCTGAGGCATATCCGTACAACTTACTGCGCACTCCTCCCGTGCTAGTTGAGGCATGACCTATCTAAGCATACAACTTAACAAATATACATTATCATGATTTACCAACTGAGGTGTGACCTAAAGGGCACTCAACTTGACAAATATACATTCTCATGGTTTGCTAGCTGAGGTACATTAATATGGCCTATTGGGCATCTAATTTGATATTACAAAGTCATTGTTTGTCAGCTAAGGGGCATTCATGTTAACATAAGTGTTATTGTTTGTGACCTATTGAGCATTCAACTATGGAAACTGAGAAGAATAAAGCTAGAACATTATAAAGATTCATTAAAGAAAAACCTCCTTCAACGAGGTAAAATTACAATGAAAGTTTATAATTATATTGAAAATTAACTGGCTATAGTCATGGCATAAGGAGTCTAGTCTTTAAAAGCTACGCTCTGGTAGGCTGGAGGGTCTACATATGGGGTGAGCAGGTCATCCATCACTTGATCTTCAGTGATCTCTATGACCTGCAAGCTACTCTCTCTTCGAATCATGCTCTTAGCAAGAGAAACTCCAATTATGGACCCTACACCCTTATTGGAAGAAGTAGCATTCGTGACTTCCTCGAATCCTTTTATGGCCTCAAGAGCATCCCCACTAAAAAAGGAGAAGTCCATCTTCGGGTGCTACTCCCACAAAGTGTACAAGAAAGAGGTAGTAGTTTCAGATACTACATTTTCTTTTACTTTCACAACTAGCACAGTGATCTCCTCCCTTGCCAAAGTAGCTTCATTCTTAGTTGCCTCATTTTCCTTCTCAACAACCTCAACTTACTACACAACCACGTCCAACTCGACCTTCATTCTTAATAGCTCATCAACAACCTTATTGAGATATGAAGTAAGCCTAGATGTGGTAGCTTCAGAGATTACCACCTCGTGAGATAGAGCTTCCTTAACTTCTTTCTTAGCAACCTCGACATTTCTTATTCTATCCTTCAACTCCAATGCCTCAGCAATTGCAGCGGCTAGGTCATCCTCAAGCTTTTTCTTCTCCTCCTCCCAAGCCAAGAGTTTGGCCCTCAGCTTTATTACCCCTGGCATGCTCTGAGAAATCAAATGGTCAAATTTGATTATAAAGTGGCAAAAGGATTCAAGTGAAAGGCCTTAACTTACCAGCATATCATGACGAGCTATATAGCCCATCAATCCCTCATCTGAGAACTCCTCCGACTCCAATGCTTTGGTGCAGGACCCCAGGAGCAGGTCCACATTCTCCCAGAGGAAGTTGTAATACTTTTGTCTCTTTGGGCCAAGGCCTATAAGTCACTCCTCGATCTTGACCTCAGGTGCTAGCTGATCTGAAGTGGTAATAACTCTCTTCCCGTTGTCCACTTTTTGCTTTTTGGCAGGGGGCTTAGATGGGGATGCAACCTTAACTACCTCGACCAACTCAAGATGTGAGATAGGAACCAACACCTACTAGGATGTTACTACCAAGGCGAGAGAAGATTGACTTGCAGTAGTAGGGGCTACAGTAGCATCAAAAGTTGATAAGGTCACGGTAACAGCACGATCTGTAGACCGAGCAAAAAGAAGGGTTAGTGGCCTTCGGAGGATAAACTTCATATTTTCATAATCTTAAAAATTTGCTGGGCTGACCTCCTTAATTTGGCGAGCTCCAATCTCTCTAGTGAGCTTAATGTTTAAAACCAAAGAAAACTTGTGTGAATGCAGGAGATCCTTGTCAAATTTAAGGTCATTTTTTAGATCATACACA
Organism: Saraca asoca; assembly: GCA_026873985.1. Taxonomy (NCBI): domain Eukaryota; kingdom Viridiplantae; phylum Streptophyta; class Magnoliopsida; order Fabales; family Fabaceae; genus Saraca; species Saraca asoca. The sequence goes on from JANHAO010002236.1 coordinate 7,106, forward strand.
ATAGCAAATTAGCTCAACACTTCAACCTCCTTAGCCCCAAGAATTAGTTTCTCCTTGCCAACCCCATTTACAAAATGAAATAGAATGTTAGAATTAAAGAATGAAATAAAAACATGAACTCATTAAGCTTACACATCCTCAACTTGCTCACCAAGAGCAAGGATGAAACCATAATTGTGAAGATGACACAAAGATGGGCAAGAAACATAAAACTAGTGGGTCTTATAATTCCCCACATTAGACTTGCCCTTAGCATCACCCTAGGGTAAAATTTTCTTGAACTTGGTCTGCCAAGTTGAGAGATAATAAAAATGATCCCGCTGACCTATACCCTTAATGCTATAAAGATAGCAAAAAACCTTTGTAGAAGGTGGTGGGAGATTATTCGTAAAGTAGACGAGTGAAAAGGAGGTGAGCTGGGAGTAAGAATTTGGTGTGTGCTAGAAAGGGCAAAGCTTTAACTTATTCAACAAGTTAACAATATAAAGATAGACTGGGAACCTAAGCTTAGCACTGAGATGTTGGGTACTGATGGTAAAAAATCCTGGAAGAGGACAAGTTGCATGGTTATTAGATGAGGGTGCCATGACACAACAGCCCTTAAGAAACTAGAATGTCTGAACTATGCCTCTAAGCTCGTCAAGGTTGATGGTTGAAATATGGTGATTAAACACCATGCAATCTAGAGACCGTTGATTAGAAGTGAACTCCTAGCCCTCAATGGGGTCTGGACGAGCAAAAAACCTCTCAGTGACCTCACCACTCCCAAAGGCTGCTTCATCTACAAAACACATCAACTCCTCACTTTGAGATAGGGAGTTAGAATCATTAACACTCCCCACCTGGTGACCTCAGGGTCTATGAGCTACCATCTACACAGAAGAAGAAATAGTTAGGTCACTTTAAGCAGACCATACTTGAAAGCTAAAACTTCTATCTACTAGATAAGGAATTTCCTATGCAGCAAGTCATACATGCCTTATCACCATATCTAAGACTAGTCAAAACATGAGGGGCTTGACTAATGAGCCTATCAGGTCGCTAAACCTAGAAAACAAGTAGAAAGCTAGACTCTACAATCTGTAACCTTAAATTATAGGCATTTTATCAGACGGATGGCATGCCAGTTTCCACAAACAATAGAAGGATCATAAACAAGTATATAATAGAATCAATCAGCACACAAAAATTCTTAGTAACTAATGAACACACACTAAACTCTCCAAGCAACAACGTATCAAAAATCCACAAAAGCAAGACACTAGTGAAAAGCAGAAGCTTAGAACTAAGGAAGTGTTAAAACTTACTGTATAAATGAAGTGACATAAATTTTAAACAGAATGATCAGACTCTGGCAATCTGAATCCATAGACTACTATTGCAAACTAGATGAAGTAGAAAAGGCAAAGAACTGTGGTGGCTATCTAAGAGCTTGAGAAGTAAGCGAGTAGTAGAAGTAATAGTTTTCAAAAGTGAGAGAGAAAAAAGGGTTTTTCTTACCTTACAAACTCAATCAGCCTCACCATTAGATCTGGAGACTAATCAACTGCCCTCGATCTAACAGTTCAGTGAATAGCAAGGCTCAGTCATCGCCACACTAACAGTTATGGGAGAATGCACATAACAAATGTAGTAATGATAATATGGGCTGGTGCTGATGAAACAATGGGACAAAAGTTTAAACGATGGCATAGAAGGTCATAGTTGCCAGTTTTTACTAGTAAACTACAGCTCCCAGGTCATAGATCGCAATGAGAGCTGGAGGCTAATATTATGGGTATTTTTGGGACCATACAAATAGGGCTAGTAAAAGCTCAATGGACAAGCCCAATTGATAAAGGCCGAGCTCAACTAGGATTGAGGTCACAGAAGCAAGGCATTAGGTCACCAAATGCAAACTCAGGTCACTGGCCAACAAGGGTTAAAGTAGTGACCTTAGGTCATTAAGGACAAGATCTAGCCTACAACTTGAAGCATGCCCTCCCAGCAATCAATTTAGAGAAGATTGTTTAACTACTTATTTAATAGGAATCCATTATTAATAGTTGTAATCAATATATGATTCATTTCCATTATGGAATACTTGTAACACCCCAACTACTATAAGAAGGGGGTTGAAATCATTGTAAAAGGAGAGGAGACAATACAAACAAAATATTGAAAACTCAATAAAATACTGAGAAATAATATAATGATGGGCATAGGCCTTACATTGAGCTAAACCATGTTAAAAAGCTCTTGGTGTCCCCTATTCTTCCTCTCTTTCTCTCCTTCCTTGCAAATTTGCCTTCCCAACTTGCAGTTTGAGGTGCCGGACTTAGGTTGACTGATTTCAGATGTCAACAACTATGTTGTCAAAAAAAGAAGGTGGAAAATGCATCTTAAATTGACATAACATAACAACAACTTCCTTTTGCAAGTTATCCAATTTCTCTGGGTCAACGACCTTGTTACATATTGCATCAAAGAAAAAACAAAGTCTAGTAATAACATGTCTCACATGTTTAGGCAATACCAATCAGATAGTCATCGATAACAGTTATTGTATTAAAGCATAAAAATCATGAGACTTCAAACCGACTAATTTCAAATCTTTCATTGAAATAAGGCTTCTAATGTTTGAAGAATATCCCTATGACACTTAACACCATGCAGACACTCACAAAAACTTGTTTTCTCCTTTTTAGACATAGTATGATGTTGATAGTGGATTTTGGTTCTGACCCAAACTCTAGCCAATGAAGGATTCTTTCGGGATCTCAAGCTGTTAGCTAGTTCGAAGACAATGAATGGGCAAAATAAGTAAGAAAAATGGGAAGAGAAATGGAAAACACATAACTTTTAACGTGGTTCGGCCAAATTTAGGCGGCACCGAACCCTACGTCCATGATAATATATTGATCTAAGAATATTTTTACAAAGTTTCAGTATATCAGCTCTCCTCTCTCCTTAACGTTCATCCCCTTTCTGTATTTATAGAGGAAATGAGGTTATAATTGTAATTTTACATGCAGTAAATTTATTACATTAGTCATTTAATGCACAATACTAGACAGATAAACTAAATCCTGTAATTCAACTACTGTAGATTGCCTCCTACAGGTGGGCCTCGCAAACCAGGTCCTTCAGTCTAGATGAGGAGCAGCTATCTTCAGAGCAACGAGGTTGAGCTAGGCCTAGCTAGGGCGAGCTTAGGTATATCAGGTTGCTAGTGACACGAGTCAGGATTTTAATGCTCTGAGCGACCTGCGAGTTAAACTCCTTACTGTGCTCAGGTAGGTTGCCAGCCCATTAAGGTCACTCTGAATTCTTCATATAACATATGACAAGTCAAAGGCAAATACATACATTGACCCTTCTTCTTTGGTGTTAACTCCATTTGTATTACCATTTTAACCAATTCTAGTCTGATTTTGACTCCATCCTTGGTATCACCCAGTATGTTCAAAAGCATTCCAATTAGATTGTCATAGATATTTTTCTCCACATGCCTCACATGAAGATTATGTCTCATAAACAAGATTTGCCAATATAGAAAATCAAAGAATATGGACCACTTTTTCCACAAAGTCTTTTCATTAGCACATGCATAAGGTTTGCCAAAAATGATATCAATATTTTTCACCTATTCATAAACCTGGTCTCCAATTAATGGCATTGGAGCTCTTCTCTTCTCTAGTAACCCATTGAATGCCTTTATTTGCCTATGATAATGGTTGGACTAAGGAAAAGATCTCCTCTGATTGAGATACACTATCTTCTTTCCATGCTTAAGTTGACAAGAAAATGTATCATTATCACAAATAGGGCATGCTTTATGTCTTTTTACACTGTATCCAAATAAGTTTCCATAAGCTAGGAAGTCATTTACTGTGTAAAAGAGCAAGGCATAAAAAGTAAAAAGACTTTTCATGATATGCATCAAACACTGACCCACCTTCATCTCATATCATCCTCAAGTCTTCAATAAGTGGTGCTAAAAAGATGTCTATATCATTTCTTGGTTGTTTATGGCCCAAAATCATCAATGAAAACACTATATACTTGCACTTCAAGTAAGGCCATGAAACTCTTGTCACTCCACCCATTCCCTGATTTGAAGTTGAACAATCTCAATGCAACAAATAATCATGTAAATTCAATACAACTAGGATACAAAGGCTTTTTTGCATCACTTAACAAGCTTTCAAGGATATGTAGCCACTCAATAAAATTATCTTTAATAACATTATGCACTACATCCTCCAATTAATCATTCAAACTCACATCAATTTCATTCATTCTAGTACCTTCCCTTGTCATGATAACTACTAGACATATTATACAATTCACTTTCACTGTGTCATATCCATTGTGTATACCCTTTATCAATGCCAAAAATAAATAAGTGATCTTTTATTTTCTCGAGTTTCATTTTCTTAACACAATAACATCTCACACAAGAACACCTAATCAGCTCATTACTATTTGTAGTAAGTTAATCAATAGCAAATCTTATAAACTTCTCAACCCTGTTTGCATATTCTTCACTTAACTGATCCATAAACATCCATTTACGATCCATGACTACCTAATCTAAATTTCAATAAATACACAAGTCAACAAATAATTTTGAAAATATTATAATTTGTTATAAAGTATTATTGTGAATTTAATTAGGCTAATTCAAATCGACATTTGAACTACAAAGTTACGATTCAAATTTGCACTTAATTTTCTACATAATATATTATTATGATTGAAAATTAAAAAATAATTAGGGCATATAATCAAACATAATCAACACACAATTCATCTCATCCACACAACATCAATTGTTAATAAAATTCAAGAAGAAAAGTAATTGTTACCTAGAAACAGAGAGAGCAAGCAAAATAGATTGGTTTAAACTACTAAGAGAGTGAGAGTGAGTTAGGCTTTGTAGTCCACAGCTTCACAGACATATCTATTTCACCTAGCCTTTCTCCAAGAAAGTGCCCAAATCGTTACGCCTTTCGTGTAGGTCAAAATTTACCCAACAAGGAATTTTGCCACCTTAAGACCATTGTAGTTACGACCACCATTCACTGGGGCTTTGGTCACTGGCTTCCCTATCATTAGGTCAACAACTTCCTTAACCTTCCAACATTGGGTAGGCATTAGCCCCTATACATGGTCTTACAACTTTGCGAAGACCTATGTTTTTGGTAAATAGTTGAGAGTGCCTTTAAATTGCCAGAGATGGAAGGGGAGAGAGCCACAATATCTAACCTAAAGGGAAGCAAGAGTAACAGCCAGATGTGCAAAAACTTCTACATCTTAATTTTCATATCCCATCAATGCATCTCGTTTGTTTTAAAATGAGTGGAGACTTTCAATGTCGTTTCCATTAAAAATTGGCATTGTTTAGACATCAATGTCTTTTAATTAACTAGTCATTCTTTAAAATATAAGAAACATCAATGTGTCTCATTTATTTTGTCTATTTTGTTTTCTTAGATAATATATTATAATTTTAACTAATAAATTGCTCAAAGACTAATTATTTTTGTCCATTAAATTAATGCTTAAATTCTTGAATTACTTTATCTAATTTAATAATATTAAATTCTTGAAATATTTTGTAGTCTATATAAAATAGAATTATTTTATTTGGAATAAAAAAATTAATGGTTAGAGAATAATTTTTTTTCATAAATAAAAATTGACAAAATAATAATAGTTTTAAAAAACAGAGACCTCTGATATATTAATCTATAATATATATATATATATATGTAAATTTGTAATATTTAAATTTATTTAAAATGTGTGGAAACTTTATTCTTTTTTTAAAAATAGGTGTCTAAAAATGTGTGGAGACTTTAGTCATTTCTTAAAACTTAGGAAACACCAACGCTTCTCATTTATTTTGAATTTATTTTTTGTCCATTTCATTTTCTTAGATAATTTATTACAATTTTGACAAATAAATTGTTCAAAGGTTAATTATTTTTGTCTATTAAATTAATACTTAAAATTTTAAATTGTTTTGGCCAATTTAATAGTATTTAATTCTTGAAATATTCTATAATCTTTGTAAAAATGAATTATTTTTATTTGAAATAGAAAAAAATTAATGATTAGAGAATAAATTTTGTTCATAACTAAATATAGGAAAAATAATAAAAGTTAAAAAAAAAAAGAGATATCTCTAATATATTAATCTATAATACATAAATCTATTTAAACGTTGGTTTTCGTTAAAAATCCAACATCATTGAGACTTTAGACACCGATTTTTAATACAAGTCTGACATCCTTTCTCTAACTATTCTTTTTTTAAAAATGGGCATCTAATGTCTTTTCTCTAATTGTTCACTTTAGATATCGGTTATTATCTTAAAATCGACATGTAAATTATTAATGACGTTAGTTTCTATTAAAAAAATTGATGTCTTTTTCTCTTAACTTGTTTTTTTTTAAATACAATTTTATAGTATAGCAAAACACTTACTAATTCATTACAACTTTACAATTCAACAAAACAGATATACATTATAATTCATTACAACTGTAAAACAGACAGTATTACAATGTTCCTATTGGTCTTTATCACAATAGGATATGAGAAACTTAGTCTACTGATCTAGAGTTTGGTCAATTTGAGCTTCTAAGTAAGAACTATTATCTCCAAAGTACTACAAAATAGATATACATATAGCAAATCACATATCCATATATCAAATATCCAAAACAAACTATTATGCCACTTGTGCATAGTGGTGACCTTCCTCTATTTGAGTAATTATTTCACTCATATACCTTATTATAATGTATCCACACTTAACATTTGATGTTTAACGAGGACATTGCAACAAATCAATTATAAATAAACATTTCTATCAAATATGATATTACTTAGAATATTTATAAAAGGTATTCAATATGATAAAAAAAAAACTTACTTTTAAGGTAATCCATTTTAAGTTAGGCTTTTTCTTATTGCCACCCAAGTAAAAATAACCCTTAACACATCTATTGAATCAAATTCATGTAATAAAGCAGTATATTAATAAATGAAATCATATATAATATAAATCCCAAAACTAAATTTTAACTTATAAAATAACTCACAACTAAGGTTTTGATATTCTTGTAAATAGGATACACTAAGGGATCAAGCCAACAAACAACATTTTGCTTAGGTATATCATACAAAGCATCCAATATTTCCCATAATAACAAAATATTAAATAAGTAATAATAAGTTGATGCCTATAATACTAAAATATCAAATAACACATTAGATACTTACAACACGATGAATAGTGTAAAAACACAATGCATCCTTTTTTATGACACCCGAGATGTGTTTTGTCTTTTCTTCATTGTTGGAGCCTACTGGTGCAAGTAAATGTAGACATATAAATCCAGCATCTAATCCCTTGGTCACACATTCACAATGCAGAAGCCTTTAGAAGGAAATAATGGACATGATTAATAAACATTTTAAACTGTATATAAGTGAGAATATAAATTGAAAGTTAAAAAAAATTCAATATTTAAAAACTTGGATGCAAGATATATTTATCTCTTCCATGGCTAAGAATTGTATGATGTCATCCTTGGTCACAAAAATTGTCACATCTATAACCTATGACCTCAACTATATATGAACATAAATGAATGTATCATTCGACATCTTCTCATCCGTAAAAGATAACATAGTCCTTGGCTCAATATGAGGCATTTCTTGGGTGGTCAGATTAGTTAATTGAGTCAATTCCTTAGCCAACTTACTTTCAACCTTCCTAGCCTCCTCTTTAGCCTAATTGACATGCATCAAATTATAAAATTTAGATATTAAAAATATAGTAAAATTAGGTCTTTCAAACACAATTACTTTTTAGATAGAAAATGATACCTTTGTAGCTAAAGCGATAAGACTCTTTGGCCATGCAATGAAAGTCCCAACGGTTTAGCCCACTTCCTTAGTTAATCTGTTGACACCTATATTTTTGCACTCTAATTCAATGGGATGTCAATGATGACCTTTGATTGGTCGCCTTGCAATTATTCATAATGAAGGGTGCAGCTATGAAAAGCCCTTCCATATGCCACTATACATCCCTTGGGCACTAAAGCTAAAAGGCATTTAGCTCTTTCCTATATAGGCAAAAAATAAAATTGAAAAAGTTAATTACAATGTTAAAATATTAGAAACTATTTAATAATAATGGAAGTTTAAGCTTTAGTGACAGTCATTTACCTTCGATAGCTTTACAAATAGGTAGGGGTTTCTCAAGCAACTGGCTCTCATGCTACTAGGTGAAGGAGCAAGTGGATTCTACCCTTAGGTTTGAGAGTGATTGCATGCCTATCTTTTGAATATAAGTAAACATCTTCCAAATTTCTTCCTGTTCAACCTGATTCTCCTATCTCAATTGAGTAGCAACCTCATCTGTCACTTTCTATGTCCCTTAAATAGTAATCTCTATAGTAAGATTCTCCACAAGAACTCATAATCCTCGAAGACACTTTGATGATCCTCTAAAATAGGTATCGAGGCCCACTCTTCCTATAACCCCCTTAACATGGCCAAGGTGTTCTTCAATTCCCAATGCAGCTGTTAATATGTCCATCCTTTCAGATGGAGTAAAATCTCCCTAGGCCAATTGTTGCTTGAGAAAATCATGTGGCATATATGCAATTAAGAATATTTATTACAACTTTACATTTACAATTACTTAAGAATATTTATTACAATAAAAACTTACAAAATTACTTATAATTTTCTTAGTAACTATCTAGCTTTCTTTGGTCATATATTTACCTTTTGTATTGACCTTAGCTTTCTTCCATAGTTCATGCCAAGATATTGAAATAACTTGTGGATCAGACTGATTAGAAGCTTGTTGTTTTACAAGCTTTTACTTCAAGAAAGCTTGCTCAAGCTTCACATATCCACCACAAGACAGCCTATATTTCTATTTACTTTTGGCTTGTCTCTCCTTATTGGCTTTACTCATACCTCATTGACCAAAAAAATTTAACTGATGAGATGGTCAAATTGCTTATAATATATAGTTGAAAAAAATATAAGGTAAGATGGCCAAATTTACCTAAAAAGCCATGGATTGGCACTACTTCACAAGTTCATCCTATACTTATTGATTGAGGAAGTTGTATTTTCATTACCCTTGCTCTTAATAGTGATGTAATCCCTTGTCAACTGATTCTTGAAGTCTTTCCACCACTCCCCTACAAGCTTCTGAAACCTCTTTTCTCCTCCCTGCATCAACATTAAAGGTGGTCCATAAGACAACGCATACATAGATTTTACGTGTATATATATATATATATATTCAAACATTCTAAGAAGATGGTTATATATATCTTAAACACAAATTGGAGATAAGTAAATATGCCAAGACATCATGTCAAATATTCTTTTTGATGTCTTTTGGTACTTAATTTCGATTCTCAATATTGATTAGCACTCTCGTACATGCCAACATTCCAATGTAACTCTTATATTTTGAACCCGTAGTCCCAATAGCCTAACCTTTAGCATTGAAGTCAACCTTTATCTTCTTCCCTTTACTATGAATAAGGGTCATTTCCTTCATAAGGGTATTACACCATGTACCTTTCTCAGTATGCTGAGAATGATCCATATGACTATTTAAAAGGAAAAAAGAAAAGAAGTTAATTAGCAAACAAATGTTTCAAAAACTAAACATACCATTATCTATCAATGAAGAAAGATAAGTATTTTTTAACCACATTACTCATTTTTAACTATATTCATATGAAACTATTATATTAGCTTTATTTTGAATGGGAAATAGCTTTTATGGTTTTTACAGACACATTTAATGATTTTGAATGGAAAATGGTTACATTCAAAGTTTCAATTTTACTACGTAGATTACAATGAAAATCTGAGACACATCCATAACCACTCTGACAAATGATACAAAATAAGGCATGCAAGACCAGACGTTCTACGCAAAGAAACACAATCAAAAAATAAACCCTAACTAAAACCATTTTTGATAATCAATCTAAGAAACAAATGACATTGGGTAAATGCTTTGAACAAAGGAAAACAAAAAAGAGTTAGAACTAACTCGTTATATAAGAAGCCTGGACATTAGACATTGGTTATTAAGAAGAAATTGACATCTATTCTCTTTCATCTATGTTAATTATCATAAAACCCAATGTAGAAACTTACAATATTTGTTTTTTATTAAAACTGACATACTAATTTTCATTATATTTATAAAAACACTATCATCACTTCATATATTCTTTCCACGTTAAATTTTTTTTATTTTTCTTTTTATTTGCACTTCGTTTTTGTATTGGTACCAATCTTATTTCTTTTTTTAGATGTCAATGTTTAATAAAAAATTGACAACATTTCTTTAAATTGTCTATTTTAAAAATAGGCATCTAATATTATATGTCATAACATTTTTTTGAATTAATTTTATCTATTTCATTTTTTGAATAATAATATTATTACATTTTCACATATAATTTGACCAAGGCTAACTATTTTCTAAAAATTTTGTCAATTAAATAATATTTAAATACTTGAATTATTTTTTTTATTTAATAATATTTTAATAATTGAATTATTTTACACATTACATAATCTTTAATTTAACAAAAAAATTTGTAGATTGTGTTAAAGAAATCAGTTTGTGTTAAAAAAATTGACATCATTTCTATTTTTTAATTAAATTGTACAAACCTGCTCTAAATTACATTTTTATAGAAACATGAGAAAGAAAATTGAAATAGAAACATTATTGTTGAATCAAACTTCTGAGTTACTTGCAACAAACCAACATTAAATCATTGTAACTTCTGGGTTTGCTTGAAGCCTCTTATTTAAAAGACGATCAATGCATATGCCTCGTTTAAAGGAAATAGAAGTAAATCATTTATACACAAACTAATAAAAAAAGAAAGAAAAAGGGAAAATAAACTATAAACCTTCAACAAAGCTTGAGCAGAATAATATACTAAGCAACAATGCCTGTGATTTTTGCTCTTAGGGGCATACTGCTTACCTAGGAAGAGGAGTTTGAAAAGTATGACACATGAATTCCATTCCACAACTTAAAAGATCATTCCAATATGTTCAATTTGTGGAATGGAATTCATATGCTCCACTTTCAAACTATTCTCCCTAAAAGTAAGCTACAATATGCTAGATAATAAGAGGGGATACATTGGCCTTTTATAATGCTACGAGACCTTAGACGTCGTTTACTTATGTTGAAATCGACGTGTAGTATCATATATCTATGCCATTTTCTAATTAAAAATTGATGTCTAATATAAGTCTCTTCATATAACAGAATGTAAATGCGTCAAACTTATTTTGAACTATTTTGACTATTCCCCTTTGTCTTGATAAAATGGAAGAAACTAATGATTATTAGATAATTTTACAAATCTTTAGTTTTAGAAAATGAAAAATTAATTGTAATATTATCATATCATTAAATTAATTATATGTAAACAATTTAATTAAGAATTTAATTGATAAATTAATAAAAAAAAATTATTCAACTATAATCAAATAAGTTATCCATTATATTATAATAAAGTTCTTTGAAATATAATCAAATAAGAATTTAATTAATAAATTTTTTTAGCATCGTTTTAGAATTTTGTAGTAGTGACATCAATTTTTATTAAAAAAATTGACGTCATTTCTTTTTCTTTTACAAAATCATTATTGTTGTATTTTTTTTTTTTTGGGTTGGAAGCAATGCCAACTTTAACTCAACAAAAATGTTATACAGTAGCAAGCTATGGTATAATAGTTTTAACAATAATATCTTTTGTCTTGTTGCAAGCAATGCCATAGCATTTGCTTGCAAAAATTAAACAACATTATTGTTAAAAATGTTATACCATTGCTACAACAAGATAACAATATTATTGTGGAAGCTATAAGCATTGGTTGCAACATGACAACACATACATCAAGTGCACCCATCATCCTCTTGTTGAAAAGATTCATGCATATGCCCTATTTAAATGAAAAAGAAAAAAGAAGGGAAAAATAAATTATAAATATTCAGAATAAGTTAGAGCAAAATGAGAGTCAGGAGGACACACCAACCTTTTATAATGCATACAGACATTAAATATCGATTAATATCTTGGAATTGATGTGTAATATCATATAATCTACTTTGATTTTTTATATAAAAATGATGTCTAATCTACGTCTCTTCATCTACAAGAAAATAAAAATGTCAAATTTATTTTGATTATTTCCATTATCTTGTTAAAATGGAAGAAATTATTGATCATTAGAGAGTTTTATAATTCCGTAGTCTTAAAAAATGTAAATTAATTGTAATATTATCATATCAATAAATTAATTGTATGTAAGCAATTTGTTAACAATTTAATTGATAAATTAATAAAAAAATTATCTAACTATATATTATAAAAAGTTATTTAAAATATAATAAAAATTTTGATTGTTAAGGAGCCATAGATTTTAAAGGTGGTTTAAACCTAAATACATTAGTTCCTTAACTCAAAGTGACATCCAATATGAATGCTAGTTGTTCAATAGGAACCAACATGTATTTAACAACTCTATTTCTGCATTCTATAGTAGTGTCTCTAAGCTTAGGGGTTTTATTAACTGCTCTAGATTAGGGGTTTTATCAACTGCTCTAGAGATTTCTTAAAAGAGAGACTATAGCGCTATAGATTTTGAATTGAATCCATCTGAAGTAATGCATTTGGTTTTGTTTGGTTGTGAACATGGTCATGAAGATTAATTTGTTAGTTAGTCAAATTCAACTTCTCATGAAACAGAATTAGGAGATTTTTGTCTATCATGTGTTCAGAGAAACTAATGTTATGGCTGATTGGTTGGCAGTTCATACTCAATCAGGCTTGAACAAAGTTGTTCTCTCTCACCCTCTAGATTATGGCCTAATGAAGTGGGATAAGGATGACATGTTTACTAGTTGGTCTAGTGTGTAGTTTTTGTTTTGTTGGACTGTGAGCCATTATCAAGAAAAAAACTCCATCTTATCATACTAATTATTTATTTTTACACTTTTAGTTACTCTCAAATGCCTATTGTTCTCTAATTTTTGAAAAATAACATTCTTAATATATATTTAAAATGTGTGAGTGTTAATGTCAATTGATTTCCATTTTTAAAGTAATGTGAAAGTATTGATATTTAGGAATGCATTGATCATAAAAATGAATTTACACTAACACATTCTTTTCCTATTTTCAATGAAAAAACTAGCTTAATATGGTCTTTAAAAAAATTGCCTAAGTGTGCCAATTTATTCTTAAACTTATTGCAAGTAAGTTTAGATTGGATATAAATCGATCAACATAACATATCATATAATGAATACATCAAAATTAGAATAAGGAAAACATTAAAGCCTGCACAACTAAACATTGAGGAGTTTAATTGATAATCTAATTGTATCACATTGTTTTCTCCAATTTCATTTCCTTCAACAACCAGGTACAAGTTTAAAGAATGAAAATGATAAGTTTGTTGCTTACAGGGGTAGTGCTAGTGACATGCACAAAGAGATGACACTAATGATAATGATTGGAGGTTGTCAGAAGACACTCTAATGCCTAAGTCGGCATGGGTGTAGGCAAAGAGCTTATAATATGTATTAGGATTTTGGGAGCATATCTGGTATCCTTATATAGCCATGTAGTCAAGGATAAAATGGTCCAAGGAAATGAATAAGGCTATATGGCTAGCAGCTATATGAAATGGTGACATGACTAATGGTACAATATTGTTTATGCATTTAATAATGGTAGTGGCCCGAGGTAGGAAGGTAGTACTATATTGCTATCACAGTGTGTTGGGTAATCGGTAAGGAAGGAACACAACAAGGTGGTAGCCTAAGTGGTGTGCACAAGAGGGCAATGGCTATAATGAATAATAGTTGGCTATAGAAAGGGTGGCCAAGGTGTTGCAAGGTGAAGCCCTAGTGGCAATGGACGAGAGCTAGGGTGGCGAGGGGTTAGTGGAAATTTGGATGATATCACTTGTCCCCTCTCATCCCTTGTCCTTTAGGTGAAGAAACACGTTATTTGCTCTTTCTTGCTAACATGGAATGGTAGTTATTTAGGGACTCTTGTGTGATTAATGCCTATGCACAATAAATGCCCTGTGTCTTTTCAAGCACATCATCATTGTAGTTAATGGCTATCGAATCCACCAAAAATAAATTATTGAACTCTTAAATTTGTAAGAATGAGTCTAGGTTGAACCTTAGAAATTGGTTGATTAATTTATAATTCTAATCTATTAAAGATAAAAGAATTAAATAAAATGGGGTTTTGTAATTGAATACAAAATATAAAACAATAATAGTGGGGAAATTTCAATTCAAGAGAGATTCGTATATTCAATTCATATAATGATCATTGACTTCTAAATATTATTCCTTCTTCAATCACTTGATCAAGAATTACCTAAACGGTAGAGTAATCATTATTTTTCTTCCCCATTTTCATTAATTCAAGTCTAGTACCCAAATTAAATCTTATTATTAACTAATTCGGTATCATGCAATCCTAATTTGATTAATAATAGGATTATGAATAGGAAAAGACTAAAATTAGATAATAATTATACACTAGCACAAATAATTTAATCCGTCCTACATTTTTCTTAGGCATTGAATGAAAATTGGGATCATAATCATTTATACCAAATCGCTACATTTACTAAACTTTCATAACAATTACATATCATGAAGTTTCAATTAGCTATAATTAGAACAGATAGTTAACTAATAGACCTACCCTCATAGAAACTATTTTATGCAATCATAAATCAATTAAAATAGAAAAATAATAGATAATCGAATCAATAGTTTAAAATAAATCAGATCTTACACTTATAATAAATTGAAAATAGAATTCCTTTGAATTGAAAGATGAGTTTAGCAACTCATAGTAAGGAAAATAAGACTAGTGGGAGAAGAAAAAAACTAGCAGGTTTTTAGTATTTTTTTCCCCTGAGGGACTCATATTTACATACAAAAATAGAAGAAATCACCCCTTCATGATTTAAAGTGATCTTGAAATAATCCTAATTTAGCTAAGATTCTAATTGATCTAGTTTCCTTTTTTGGATCTGGTTATTGATTTCAACTAGACAATGGTAGAATTAGACTTTGATCTCTTCTAGACAGTTAAAACCTTACTCCTTAACATTCCCACTAACTAGGTCTTGCTTACAATAGAGATTCTTAACTCAAGTTGTGGGCCAAAAACCAAAATTGGTCCAGAGTAATCTATCTTATATCAACTCTACAATTTAAATTCATCGACCTTTTTCTCATTCAAAATGATATAATTTCACTTCAAACCTAAATAAAAGTTGTAAAGATGGATCTTACATTTGTAATGGGCTTGAGTTTGCACCAATTACAAGTCTATATCCCCAGATAATATCAAAATACCATGATTAGGTCAAGCTTCAACAAGATTAGCATCATGTTTCAACTTCTAGACTAATTTTGAACTATCAAATGTTTGAAATGGGTTTAGAACTCTAATAACAATTGTAGGTATTTGTCTTAGCTTTCAAATGATATAAAGATCATCCCAAATGCAAATCCAAAACTCTAGATGCAGCTAAAAATCTGAAACAATGTCAAAAAATTAAAATAGTACATAAGTAACTCTATTTCACATAAAAACATGACAAAAGACTAAATGTAGAAAAAATAAAATATATAAATATTGTTCTTATCAGTAGTCTTTTTAGGTTCTCTTAATCTGAGCTGTTGCTTCAAAACATTTTGATTTAGGGAAATCCTAACTATTGGATCAAGAAAGTTTATAAGTTCTTGTCTTTCCTTTTTCTCTCACTTTCTACATTCAAACTTTGGAGCAAACTTTAGTGAATCAGAGCTCTCCTTGTGATTCTGTACTTTTGGTGACTTCCTTTGCCACTATTTGTAGTTTTCTGAAATTTTTTTATGCTTTATAGTTGCTTTCTAAATTGTAGTTATGGTCGTGGTAAGTCTTCTTCCTCTCCTTTCTTTTTGTTCATCAGTGATGGCTGTTGTTCTGGTATTTGTACTTAGCTAGGGTTGTTTGAGCTTAGATTTTTTTTTTGGCATTTTTTTGTTTATTCCTTTCCTTATGTTTTATGTGTTGTTTTTCAAGTATGTTTACTTTTTATTTTCTTAAGTTAGTTATCTTTGTTTGTTGGGCAAAGTCATGGCATGGCTAGCAATGAAAAGGGTTCCTCAAGTGTTGAAGTAATTTATAGTGGTTTTGATGTCTACTCAGAAATCAATTGCTAAAAGGAAAACTTTGGTTTTAGATGGCACAAATTCAAAGACCTCCTTCAACACCATTGAGAGTAATCGATTTGATTTGGAAAGATAGTTGTCTCATAATGGCGACGAGCCCAAGATGTTTTCCTATTCTTCTCCCTCAAGTTTGTAAGTAATCTATATTCCTAAGGGTGAAGATGATAAGGTGTCGAAGTAAAGGGAAGCTAAGGGTAATCCATATGGTAATTAAGCATGACATGTGTGGTCACCATTAATTCCTCATGATAGTGTGTCTTAGAAAGAAAATAGGGTGGAGAGGGTGGTGATAGTGGAGGATGATACATGTCATTTCAGACTATTAGATCCAATGACAAGCAATTTGGTCTAGACATTACCATGATGTATCAATCTAACCCAACGAGGTTTTAGAGAGTTGTTTATGGTAGGACTCGCTATGAAGAGGCAATCAGGTTTACATGCTCATTGCTTAAGGATCATGTTTGTAGCTATGACACCTTTTCATTTCTTATGCATTTTGCATCATACATATCAAAGCTGCATGTGATTCCATCATTCACTAGGTTTGAAAGGGAGGTGATGATGGCGATAGGTATTGCCCTATCTCAACTCACATTCAATGTTTGGCTCGTGCCGAAGATGGCTCAAGTTGTGTTCTTTTTGGCATAGAGGCACCCAAATTCAAAAGCCTTTTACCATTTTTATAGTTGAAGCATCTAGGATCGGATAGTGCACTTCCATACCTGCCCTCTGCATGGTTATTATAAAGGTATAAGGATGGTGACAAAACTTTCTTCCAACTCAAAGATGGAAAAGGAAAAGTTCTTTCAGGTAGAGGTGATGTTAGGTCCTTCACATCTCTCTTACTAGCTAGATCCTGAAGCACGATTGTGGTTCCTAATAAAGTGGTGGTAACCAATTTATAGCTTTATCTTCATCGTTGTTAATGAGCATGTTGATGGGGAAGTCAGAACCATAATTCTTGTTGTTTTAAGGCTGCTACAAGTGAACCACTATGACTTCTTTAATGATGCTCTTTTAGGTTTTCATCACTTTTTCTTTATCTATTTCTCTTAATTGGTGATACTGACTTTTTATGTTTTTATGTAGCTATTTACAATAGAATGATGATGAACATTCCTTTAACTCCCTATCCCCTATAGCTCTTCAAGTGGGATGAACATTCTACTACCTCCCCCTCCCTTACGGCTCCTTAGGTGGGATGAACATTCCACTACCTCCCCTTATAGCTCCTCAGGCAGGGACCATCATTTAGGATCACCATTCTTATTGAACCAAAGGTTCTAGCGATAAGCATTGCTCAAGCCATAGAGGTGGCAATAGGGGAGCCATCATGGCAGTCAAAATAAGGGAGAGGATGGCACTCTCAGGACTCGAGAAGGAAGGATTGAAGATTAGACATGTTAGCAGAAAAAGGTGATGATGCACTCTAAAGGTCTTTTCACATTCGTAAACATTTAAATGAATGGCATCAAAGTCTTCCCTTGCAACAATGATGCTTAGAGATTGTTAATGTTAAATCCCAGGAGCAAGGGGATGCTCTTCTAACCAACTCACCAGCGAGGGTGAATAACCCTCTGTGGCACCATCTATAGATTGAAAACCCTATAGAGGATGTGCTTGAGAAAGCATACTATACCCTTGATGAAATTAAGCATATCATTCATGCCTCTATGCAAGACCTTCATTAGTTAAGGCACCTTCACAATGATAACCATTGATTAGAGTAAACAATGAGCAAGAAAGACAAGCTACTTAAAAACTAAGCAATGCCCTTGGCAAAAGTAGAAAGGGATATGGTGATGAAGAAGTGAAACCAAGTTGTCTTCAACTTATCTTCATATGAGAAGGACCTGGGGCAGCTTAAAAAGAAGCCTACCATTTGTTATGCCTAAATCACCTCAGCCAACAAAGTGGTGATAAAGGCTAATAGTGAAAAGATCTAGACTAAAAGTTGTGTGGCCACCCTGGAGAAGGAGCTAGCCAAAGCAAAGGATTCTTTGGTGATGACAAAAGGTATGTCAACCACTTCACTATTGAAAATGAAAATATGAAAACTAATAAGCTATGAAATTATCATGGCTCTTGGAATAATGTAATTTATCAAATCAAGTAGGATAATCCTAATAATGAGCTTGATCTTTCCTAAGTGATCAAATATGATAATTATTTGGTAATGATAAAAATGGATCCGTTGGAAGGCATTTATGAGGAATTGAAGAAGCCTCACTTTATGTTGGTCCTAGCAACTCCTATGTTTAAGATTAAGGAGGATAAGTTGGACTAAACTCTAAATGTTGGCAATGATAGAGGCAAAAGTGTGAATGTTGATAACTTTGGGAATGATGCTAGCAATGGTGAAAATGTTGTCCTTCCTAAAGGTGGCAACCATGGTCATGACAGTAAGTTGACGATCATGATGAATAAAGAGTCATAACTCCTACCAAAAATGTAGTAACTGACATAGGTGCCAGTGAGGCTAGTGACCTAGACATTGGTATCATGAATTTGCTGAGTCCTCAAGTCAATGCCTATACCTTGGTTCTTGCTTCTGAGCTAGCCTATGCTCTAAACCAAAGCTTCTAAAATTCAGGAGAAGATAATTTGTAATAGTTTTTTTAGATATTTTTGGCTTTTAGGCTTTATCCCAAACTCTGTTGAATGCATGTTTAACGGCTCTTGTGCCTAGGATATTTTGATTGAAAGTTTGTGTTTCTTTTGCATGCTAGTTTCTAGTATTTGTGTTGTTTATTGGTATGCTACTTAACAATGTTGGTGAAAGGCTCCAACAGCCTCTACCATTTAAGTTGTTGATGGCAAAAGGCTCTAACGACCCTTACTACTTAAGTTATTGATGGTGAAAAGCTCCAACAACTTTTGTTACTTAAGTCATTAATAGTGAAAGGCTCTAATGGCCTTTGCTGCTTAAGTTGTTATGGTGAAATGTTAGGAAAATTAGATCAAATCATCAAGTATACTAATCAAAAGTATCAAATATGCATAACATATTTTTAAAATTTTTCCCAAACCTTTAATCATATTATTCACAAATTAATTCATAAAGGTTTTGTGCAATTCAAATAGTGTACAAATAAGGATATAAATTATACCTTCTTGAAAGTTGCTCTCTAAATCCTTAACCTTCAAATCTAAATTTGATCTCCAAGCAATTCCATGAACTCTCCAACAAGTCATATGATTAATTCATTTAGATTGTCTTTCCACAACTCCTTCAAATTTGATCTCCAATACCAGCAATGATTCACACAAACCAATTTGATTCAAAATCTTCACCAATGTTCATGTAACAAGTAGAGTAAGAAAATAAACTCCTTGGCTTAAAAAGTGCTAGCTCTCTAAGAAATCACTTATTCACTCAGCCAGTGTTAGTGTTTGAATGCAAAGAGGAGAAATGAAGTGATATCACACTAAGAAAGTTTGAGCGCACAACATATATGCTAGGGTTGTATTGGTATGCTAAAGGGCTAGCTTCTTTCCTCTTTAAATGGAAGATATTTAAGCAAAAACAAAAGTATGGAGTAAGCATGAGTGATGTATAAGCCAGGGTTTCCCCTTCCTTGTGTTATCCACTCATCAAGTTAATAGGTTGTATGGCTAATGATGCCCTCTTGACCCAAGGAGTCTATACTCTTTTATTTAGGCCATAATAAGTGCAAACTCATTAACCTCATGCGTTTTCTTTTGTATCCAATAAACCCAAATACCTTTCTATGAGTTTAAACTTATAAAATTTTTTATATAATCATTCTCTAATTATTTTAATTAATTAAAATAACTTTCTAAGTGATGAATCATTCCTCTACTTATGATCTCCTTTAAAGTTAATATGAATGCTCTACAACATTCAAATATTAATATTGGAGACTTGCTACTAT
Source organism: Saraca asoca (assembly GCA_026873985.1). Lineage (NCBI taxonomy): Eukaryota > Viridiplantae > Streptophyta > Magnoliopsida > Fabales > Fabaceae > Saraca > Saraca asoca. Next base: position 27,339 of record JANHAO010002236.1, read on the forward strand.
TTAATAATTGTAATCTCTATTAGAATTATTAAATTATTGATTAATTAAAACTTCTAATTACATCAAAACACATAATTAATCATTTCAATTTTCCAATATGTTCACTAATTCAACCCTTGAATTCAAAATATTTTGCATTCTAACTTTTCCTTTGACTTTGGATTAAAAAGATTCTATTATGTGTGACCTATTAGGTTTCTATACATGTTGGTAATGAATTTATTTACAAGCTTCTTTAAGCTTAATAGAATTAAAACTCTTTTTAATTCTAACACAATTTTCCTAAATTGTTCACATAAATTCATCAATCATAATTAACTTTTAGTAAAGCATCATAACCACCTAACTACCAGGAATAGATTTATGGAAATTAAAACTTTTCATGGTAAGGTGTTAGTGTGTAATTCAATCTCTTCATCTCTTAATATTCGATTGAATTTAGGGTATGGTTCTAATGTCAACCCTAATTTGAAAGTCTAATTATAGGTGCATGTCTAACATTGTGCTATCTCACAATTGATTATATATAAAACTCTTTTATTTATAAATCAATACATAAGCCTATGATTTTGATCATAAGGCAAGTAACAAATATCTTTTGAATATCTTTCCTTGTTACCAAGGAGGATGGATCATTTCTTAACTAATCACTACCTTCATGTACTTCATAATGCACCCAATAAACATCCGTATCTACTCTTTAAGATTGCAAGCTTGAAATAATATTAAAGTACACAACTCTATACATAAGATATTGTATTGATCTCAAGTCTACAGATCACTTACACCACCTTTTGCATGAAGAGTCCATTGACACACATTAACATTCTATATAGTTTCTTATAACAAGTTAATCTAATCTTATGTTCCATGACATATACTTATATGTCTTGTTCAGATATCAATATATCTACAGTGTATGAGATCACTGCATTCTTCTAAAAGAATGTGAGATGGCATATGTTAGTTTACTCATGAATAATTTATATCATGTTTTTTCAATAATTCAACAACTAAGGATATTTAGAAATACAATTATATGTATAAAATTTCTCATAGCCTAAATGTAATTAATTTATATATAATATATTTCAAAGACTTCATCCTATATAGCATATGTATATCAAAACATATGTATATATATATATTAAAACTAAATTGATAAAGAGGCCGAAACATCATATTCATTAAATATGCTAAGATATGTAGTTAAGTTGTTGATGGTGAAAGGCTCCAATGGCCTCTACTACTTAAGTTTTAGACGACCCTCTAAGTAGTCTACTAAGCTAAAACTTAGTAGCATGGGTGTGTGGTAACCCAAGGAATTGTCTACTAAGCTAAAAAGCTTAACACCATGGGTGCGAGGCAACCTCATGGAATTACTCTACCAAGCTAAAAAGTAAGGCACCATAGAAGGGTGGCAGCCTATGGAATTGTCTACTATATTGAATGGTGATGATAAACCATAAAATTAACGCTTGCATTTTTTTGGAGCAATACAAATGGTGATGATAAACCATGGCAAAGTGCCTTGACAAAAATTTACAATTGTGAAATTGAGTGGCAAATAAGTACTTTCATTTCATGAATAAATTGTGCACAATTAAGAACTTTAGTTAACCCAAAGTAAGTAGGAAAGAATCGAGGAAGTCAATTCCCTATGTGGAAAAAGGCCATATATTGGTGATGGGATGGAGCTCAATTGGTAAATAATGACTTATCTTAGAGAAAATTTGGCATTTGGAGCATTTATAGACATACTCTTTAGTGTCTTTCTTAACACTAGGCTAGAAGTATCTATTTCAGATTGCATTATGGGAAAGGGCAGATGTGGTGATATGGCTGCCACAAATCCTTGTGGAGTTCATAGAGAAGAAGTCTGCTTCATCATTATAGAGACATCTCTATATCAGGAAGGAGAAGGATCTTTTGTAAAGTTGTCCAACAAGGAGGCACTGATTGTTTGATTAATTTTTTGGCTTTTTCCTTCCTAAAAAGAGCTAATTATGCTTTAGGCATGACACTACAGGATCCATCTAGCATGGCTGTCAATGCACATCATCTCATTGCCTTCCACACTTGCCTTTAAAAGTGTCTCTTAGAGAACTATTTGTTAGTTTGATAGGTGCCCTAGGGCCAATGTGATTGAGCTCTATTGTATCTATGACTGTACATTCTGTATTGATTTAATAATAAAGGTTAATTTTTCATCTTATATTGCTTTCATTATGTATTGCATGTTAAAGATGAAGTCCATGGTGGGAAGTTATCTCATTCAATCAATTCTATAAGGGGTTATAGGATTGTAAGGGTGATTGTTAATGATGTAAACTTCTGCACCAAAAATGACACAAGTCAAGATCTAATAACTGGGCATTATTAAATCTGTTGAGACTAGATGCTGGGGTGTTTCTCATATGATGAGCAGCTGACCTCACAGGCTGAGATGT
>JANHAO010002237.1:0-29426 GCA_026873985.1 Saraca asoca
TTTTACATTATTACATTTAGGATTTTCTCTCACATTAGATATTACTTGTTGTTATTGTTGATATTATTACATTTAAATTTTTTATGTTATTTAATATTTGGATTTTCTCTCATTGGATATTATTTGTTGTTTACTGTGATTTTTTTTGTTCCTTCTACTATTTTATTTAATTAGGGTAGTATATAAAATAAAAAAGTGATTGAAAATTTTTTTATTTCCAATGGCATTGACCCCTTGGAATATTTTTCAAATCATTAAAAAATTAAAAACAAATAAAATAATTTCATATTCCACCGGATTTTTTAATGGACACACCCATTGATATATCCCTTGAAATGAATAAAAATAAATAAGATAAAAAAAAATTGACTCCAATGGATATTTCAACGGAATTGTTAGTTCCAGGGAAAATTTTCTATTGGAAATTCCAATGGAAAACAAATTTCCAATAGAAAATTTCTGTTGGAATTATCCGTTGGAGGAGAATTATGAACGGATATTCTAACGGATATAGTCCGTTGAAATTTCCGTTGGAGTGCAAAATCCGTTGAAATTGGGCATTCCAATGAGGGGTTTTCTAACGGATAAAATCCGTTGGAATTTCCATTGGAATGACCGATTCCAATGGAATTTCATGGAATTCCAACGGATTTTGTCTATTGGAATTCCTTGAAATTCTTGTAGTGTCATACGAGGCAACTCCATGTGTCATATATTTTTTTTCATTAAAACTGACTAATAAATTTGGAATTTTCCTATTGGCTGTTACTATGTAATAATAAGTAGGCAAGCATAGAGGATTTAACCTGCATATGCTCCTATATTAAAAATAGTTTGATACAAAACTTACAGGTGAAGATGCTTCATGTAAAGGAACAACCAAAGGGCTTGGTGATGACCTTTTCAATTATGAATCAGATGATGAAGTTTTGACCATTGGTATCTCTAAAGCAGGGACATTCCCAATAGTTTCCTTCACTTTTGTTTAATATTTTGAGGAAAAAGGTTTATTGATATTAGTGCACTGATTGACATTTCAAAGAGTGAAGCATGAGAAGAAATAAAGTATGGGGATTCAATATAGATCTCAGCCAAGTTTGGTGAAGCGATTGGTGCAATGTCACTATCATTCTGATTATATCCACTTTCTAGTGATGATTCAATGAAGTCTTGATAATTAGGGTCCATTTGATGGTGTGAAGCAATCTTTGGAGTAATATCTTCATTGAATTGAATTCTTGGAAGGATTCTTAGTAACTTAAAACTAAGGTCACACTCATAGTTAGCAATTTCCTCATCCACAAATAAGACAATACGAGATAGTTGCCACTGAGAATGTGAATTAACGCCACCATTAGAATGCAAAATGATTTTAAATAAATAATTTTGTAATACACAAAAACATTTGAGGAACCTTCATAAAATTCTTTTTATGGAATGCTTGGTAATCGTATGTAAATTTTAAATTTCAAATAAATGATTTATGACTTCAATTTTACAATATAAAAACATATTGTAATGCTTAATTACTATTACTTTACTTAATTAAAATGTACTGTGTGTTTTAGCTTAAAATAATTAGACTTAATAAAGTTAAATCTTAGACTAAAAAGAAGTACACTTAATATATAGTTGTAACTATTTGAGTATTTAAAGTATATGCTATTGATTAAAACCTGGTGTGCTTATTTATTCTAATTAACTTAAGTAACCTAATGAACATTTTCACTATGTTTGTTGAAAGAAAGAAAAATATCTATCTTTATTTAGTAGCTTTAATTCATGAGACTTAAATAAGCTTTCACAAAATTTTGGATATCTTTAACTTGTTTAAATTTAGTGCATAGAATCTTTTTATATCATATATGTTTTTTTTTTTTGCTCTTCTTACTCCAGAAAACTTTTCCGTACCATAATTTAAATCTTAACTTTCCTTTTTGCATTTTCCCTCTTTCTTTCTTTTCTTTTTCCCAATTTCTCTCTCCTAGCAAGGTCACCAGACTGAACCTCCTTCCTTTTCCCCAATAAACCTCGTTTACTTTTCCATCAAACCGCTTTGTTTTTAGCCAATTCTCACCTAATTTCATTGACATCATATGAGCTAGAAAAGCTTGATGCCACCATTGAATCTTTATCTACACTACCCTTTGCCAGTCCTATTTTCTTTATCAGTGTCAACTGCTACTCTACCTTTGGGCCTGACCCTGACTCCATCTTCTCACCATCATTGGCAAGTCCTGAAGCTAGTTGAAACCCAGCTAGCAACCACAACTACCAACCCACGTCACTATCATTGTTGTGTTTTGTTCAACTAAGCTGAACTAACAAGGAAAGAGGGACCTAATTTTCCCCTTGTATAGCTATTAGCCACACCTACCAAAGCACCAAACCCCAACAGTCCACGGCTTCTATGCCATTTAGTTCGATTGTCATTGCACTGCTTCATCTCCAATAAGTATGGCTCTATTGAAGGAAATAGTAGTTAGTTACCCCTCCCTTGTTTCGAACCTTGTGTTTTTGTTGTGATTGATTTAGGGTTTCATTTGAGGTAAGAGTCTATTTTTTTGGTAGTGTAAAAATCCCTTGCTATTAAGACTAGTATATAGATGATTTTTACATGAGATATTGTAATAAAAATCTGAAGCTGGGGGTTTGAGATGTTAATGAGTTAGATAATTTGTGGGTAGTGTTGTGATGAATCTTTGTGAAAGAAAATAAAATATATTATCCCATATTATTAATGTTAAGAATAGAAGTAAAATTAGTTAATTAGAAATGTGGTTTTGAAGGAAGAGATGATGAATAGGGTAAATTACCATTGTGAAAAACCTCTGTTCATTTTAAGGTAAATTAGAAAAGATTAAAATCAGTACCTAATTTTGATTGGGAGTTTACAATTTGAATTTAATTAGTTCACCCTTAGTTGACTGCAATTCTTTTGAAATGACAAACCTAAGCTTAACATAACTACGTTCAAGAATTCTTGGAAACCAAGAAGTGGCTTTTAGCATCGGAGAGAGAGGTGGAAGACTATAAATGTGTTAGGCCGAAAAGCTTTGAGAACTAAGCTCAATGTGCTTAGATGAGTGAGTGGGTGATTTACCATTTCCTTTTACATATACTATACCATATATTTATTATATCTATGGTTTTGGAAAAACTCTTATTTAGCTCACTAAATTAACTTGAATTGTCAAGTATTCTTACATTAATACTTTGTCCTTTTCCCTATATGTATAAGTTGAAAACAAAAGCATTTAAATTATGGTTTAAGATCTAAATTTTATACTTCCTATCATTGCACAAATTGTTGAGAATTTTTCTTAGTGTTTATTTGTAAACACCAAATTAGCGTTTGTGCATTAAGTGATTTATATATATATATATATATGTATGAGCCATGATTATCTGTTGGTGATTGATATAAGTGCTCTTGATATGTTCATGAAATGATTTTGCCAAGTGGTTATGTATAAAAAGTGATTAAATTGCAAATGAATTTTGTTTAAAGAAATGTTATCTCCTTCTTAGCTTTGTGTTGTGTTCTTTTTCTTGGATCCTTGGGAGAATTCCGTAGAAAAATTTCAAGCGCACTTATGAGTAGAATTGATTTGAGGAATGAAATTGGTGGAGAGATAAAGGGAGAATATCTACTGGAAGGATAAGGTGAATGATGGTGACTGAATTTTTGTTAGGTAAGGTTGTTATAGCAACTCACCATTGGATCCTAATTATGTATTAAGATCATGTGGTTTCATGCTACTTGTATATTTTGGAAGTATGAAATATTTTATTTTATTTTTTATACATGATAAGTGTGTTTTGAGTTAAATGACTATTCACTGGTTTTGTACAAGACTTGAATTTCTTTCTTTTAAATGTAAACCTATTGAGAGATTGGACATTAGTTCACATGTTCTCCTTGATTTTGTGTTTGCACCTTGTTAGCTTACTTAAAGCTATCACGGTTACTATTTTATTGCTAACTCATTTTTCATAATGCTTTGACATGAAATTTTTGATGTGCAAAGATACACTTTTTTTTTTAGCAATTGTTTCCTTTTCTCTAGGGATTTATATTGTAATTGGTTATTTTTATAGAAATGTTACTTTCCCAATCCTATAAGGAAGGTTTTCTTATTTTGATAAGTCCAAGGAAATAAAGCAAAGCATTTGATGCATTGCAACTATAAAGTAATAAGTATTTTGATAATATAGAATTTTCTATGTAGGCTGTTCACAAATTGAGTTTCAACAAAACTCATCCATTACTTGTTTAAAACATCTTTGTTTCTACTAAATTTCTAGCTTAACCTCCAAGTTGAATCAACCACTTTGGAGACTGAAGACATGGTTTTGAAATCTGTATTGGAAGTTGTCACATGTGTTGGGTCTTCATTTCTATGTGTAGTTGTTGTAGGGTGAATATGTGTTAACAACTGTAAATATAAGTTTTAGTGAGGGCTCATGACTTTGGAAAACATCCAAAAAATAGAGGAAACTCGACTAAAATTTTGTTAAAAATATTTTTCTTCAGCAAAACTAAATTTTCAAACATTTTGAAACGATAGTTACTGTCTTTCTTAGAGTAATGGGAACTATGCATTGTCAAGTGTGTGTCAAGCTTGTAGGAAGTCATCATTGGATGTCTTCCTATGCCAGTTGTGCCTTAAGTTGGGGCATGACAAAGGTGATATCAAAGCATTATCTAGAGTCTATGTAGGTGCATGAGTCTATAGCTACCAATATGGGATGGACATATTGAGGTTATGTTAGGAACACAAAGTATAAATGAGGATATGCCTATACCATTTCCAAATATGTTGTAAGTCTCCACTATCCTTGAATTTATGACTCTTTTGTAAATTTGATACCATACTTTAATTTTGGTATCCACCTATGGAAATTACATGCCTTAGAACCTAATTTCTATTTCAAGTAAGAACTCTTGGATATAGAAGCGTTTGGTGAAGCTTTATATAAGCTTTTACCCATATTAGTTATAGTGACACTTATTGGAGAATGGTGGATCTATGTGATAAAGAATATTGTGAGACTTGTATTAGCAGGTCTAGAAATCTTGTTTCAATTAAAAGTCATGGTCTAGTTTTCATTCTTGTATCAAATCAAACCCTGCCTTCTTTATTATTTTCTGTCCCCTTCAGCCCATCCTCACACTTTTGATAACTAATATCAATTATTGAGATTGAATCTTGCAGTTCTCTATAACATTTATCTTACTTGGTATTGTTAGTGCTATTCTATTATGGGTGAATAATTTATGTTAAATTTGTTATGTTACAATGAATGATGTCTTCTTCCCAAAATTTTGGGGTTATAGCATAAAAGGGATGAAATAGATGTTATATATGTGTTGTTCACTTATTGATTGTATGCTTTATAAGTTGGGGTTGGTGTAAACCCTTTTAAGTTGCCAACTGTGTTTATATGTTATTCTATTTGTGAAAGCAAATTATTAGTACTTTGGCTTTCAACTTTATAGTAGTTAAGCTATGAACTTTTTAGAGGAAGTGCATTAGAATTGAATGATTGTGTATGATATTATGATATGCTTATGTTAAAGTCTTGAAATTATAGTAGGCCATCAACTTCTATTGGACTGATGAACCAGCTATGTGTCTTGAAAGGATCCTATAATTCTATTTAGGCACTTGATTGGTTGCTCATGTATTGTTATGTCAAGGTCCGAATGGATGCTATACTATTTAACCTATAGTTGAATGACTCAAATATGTTTAATTAGTTAAGGCACTTTGGTTAAAGATTATTGGGCTGGTTAAAGATTTTCTGTTTAGCAATAAAAGACTAGACTACAAAAATTCTAGTTTATGCTTAAATTATTATAGGTTTATCTTTTGGGTGGCTTAGTAAGGACTATAACAATTATAATTGTAAACATAGTTTTACTTCTTCTGGTATAATTATAAGGACTAGTGGCTAAATTCTCATGGCTAGATAAACTAGGACTTGTCTAATGGACTATTTATTCCCTGAAGGAAATTTTCTTTAGAGGCCAAGAGCTATTTATTACTTAAAAATAGTTTGTTTTGGAGAATAAGTAAATAAATGAAGTTGGAATCCTAATTTCAACCATTGCTAGAATTTCAACTCATTATTACTTCCTTATCTCAATTAGAATCTTGAAGTTTAGCCCACGTACCCAACCACTAATCATAATACATCCATCGTAAGTGATTTAAGAACAATATTTAACCATGGTCAGCCTCATCTTCTATTAACATCGGAATTTAGTTCATGTAAAGAGTCCCAAATTCCGGCCAACGGGAGATAAGTTTTAGGATCATATACTGCTTCCAAAGTGCAATGGGGCAAAGGGGGAGGAAGAAGTGCAACACAGTGTCTTTAACGTGGTCCGAGCAGTACCAGATCCTACGTCTACGAAGGAGATTTTATTAATATGAAGGATTGTTTGTATAAAGTTTTGGCTTACAAGATGCTAGCCTTTTCCCCCTCTCTTCCTCCTCTAACAATGTAATCCTATTTATAGAGGAAGGAGGAGTTACATGCATTAATTACAAGCTATAGTTATGTTACATCAAGATATAAATAGAAAAGATAGTAAAAACCAAAATTCAGTCATTGCAGGATATAGGCTATGGGGTGGGCCCCTCTGGTCGGCTGTGACATTGTATTTATATGTGTCCATCGCTGGGTGTTGCTCTCTTATGTGAGATGTATATTGTCCCAAGCTGGGATTCTTGACTCGGGGCTGTTATGGAAGATCGTTGTAGCAAACTTGATGCTACTGTAGCGAGGTAGTGAGCTTGAGTAGGATGGTCGACTGCTTGACGATCTGGTCTTATGATTACCTCGCTGCATCACTGTCTGGTAGTGAGCTAGGTGGGGCTTGCCTGGCATGTTTAGCGAGCTGGGTGATCTGGCCTCGGGTCTGTCATGATCTCTCGAGGTCATTTTTTGTCTATAACAAAAGCCCCTCCAACTCTCAGTTTGCCTTGCAAACCAGGAGTTATAAGTTTTCCAAGGCTCGATTCATATCTTCAGTCAGTGTCCTTCCATGACCGAAGTGTTGTTTCAAATGTATTTTCGCTCTGCTTTAGACCATGCATTCTCCTGTTTGCCATTTTTGGCCATTGGCACGACATTACTACTGGTCTCAAGTCATTGGATGAAGATCTGTTGGATGCCTTCTAGATCTTTTAGGGGATCAAGCTGGTCTTTTTATACCTGTGGGGTTCTTTCCTTTTACCTCTAAAGAGCTCGAATGGGAGAGGCTGAAGAGCCCCCTACGTTTCTGTTGGCTTTGCTTCCGATGAAGCTTGTTGAGGCATGGATGGTCTGTTGTAGAGTGTCAGGAGGCATGGATAGCCTATTGTTGGTGGGCTCTTGGGGAGTCTTGTGTAGATCCCGAATGATCTCCTCCCGGTGTTGCTTGTGAGCTACTGCTTGGCCATTCTTATGACTTTTTAATTTGCTCTCGATCTGGCTTAAGGGGACATGTTGGAGGGAAATAAGCATGAGCAGTAGGAGGTTGTTGCCCTTCCTATAGGAAAGAGCTCACTGACTGGTAGCTGGCTTTCTATTGCTTTTTGCAGGAAGGGTAGTGCCAAGACTTCCAATCTTTTCCCTTTGTTTCTGTATTTCTTCTTTTGATGTAATTTTGCCTCGTTGAGTGAGGTCTTTTTGCTGTATGAGCTTTTTTTTCCTTGAATGTTGCACTGGATGCTTCATGCATCGCTATATGTAAATTTTTGATGATCAATAAAATATTTCTTTGGCCAATCAGCTCTGCTTTATCTTTCTGGTCGCTTAATCCATTATGAGTGAGAGAAGGGTCACATACGAGCTACGCTCGAGAAATCTCGTTTGAGCCATGAGAGTTCGTCTATATGAGAGTTACAATTTTTCATCCGCATGCTGGCTGTAGGTGCTCAGTTGCATGAACGATGTAATGATTTTATTTCGGCATCCTTGTGCTATAGTGGGCTAGTGGCCTATTATTGAGTTTGAGCACATTGTCGAGGTAGGCTCTGGGGTTGTCTCACCCTCGGTCTTATTCTGTAGTGGCGAGGTGACAACTCGTCACCAAGTAGGGTCACACATCCATACCATAGCAAGCTCATTGCTCAGTCTTACAGCAAGCCTGTTGCTTAGTGGGATAGCAAGCTCGTTGCTCAATCTTGTAGCAAGCTCATTGCTCAGTGAGGTAGCAAGCTTGTTGCTCAGCCCCGCAACAAGCTCATTCCTCAGTCCCACAGCAAGCTCGTTGCTCAATGGTCGGGGAATTCGCTCCCTTGGTCACAATTCATGGAATGTGGCATAGGCCTTGTGCCGTCTCACCCCCAGATGAATCCTTACGATGATGGAGTGAAAAAACTCTTCGTCTAAACAATGCCCTTTTAGCCAGTCGACAACTTACATTAATTCAGCGTATAATAGTCGATACAACTGATCGTCATTGATAACAAATGAGCATCACAAGATTAGAATATGGTTTTGATGGAAGGCTTAGGCTCTTGGGTGTCAACTCGCTGAGCCTGTTGAGTGTGCTGCCCAGATGGTCTTACCACATAATCCTATTGTCGACCTCTTCTAATGAGGTCTTCGATGGCGTCTTTTAGTGCATGACATTCTAAAGTGGCGTGCCCAGCCTCATCATGGCAAGCATAAAATCTACTTTGATCTCTGGACCTGAGGGATACCCTCATTGGTTTGGGCTTTTTGAAGTCCTTATTGTGTCTCTCTGTGGCGAAGATTTTGTCCTGTGCATATAATAGGATGTTGTAGCTTTCGAAGTGGCCTTTGGGTCGCTGAGGCTTTACCTTCTTCGTGAGATGAGGAGTGGGGTCATTGTGACTCTCATTGTCCCTATTTTTGCTCGTGGTGGGACCACTCAGGTCCACTCTGTGCCTGGATTCTTTCATTCCAAAGGTTTCTTCCTATCTTATTTGTTTGGTAGTTCGCTTGTAGAATTCAATGAAATCTCGAGCTGGGCACTTGTAGAGGCTTCGGTACAATTTTTCGTCTTTGCAAAGTCCTATTGAGATTGCTATTAAAATACATTCCTCTAAAGGATTTTCCACTGTGTTGGCTTCGTGCCTAAATAGTTTTTGAGTGGTTCGCCCTTGCACTGGAAGATCATCATGAGATGACAAGGGGGCGCAAGCTGTTTCTGTAATGCCCGATATTGGTCAATGAACTTCCTTTGGCATTCTTCTCAATTGCCTTTGCTACAAGTTGGGAGGTGCTTGAACCATGCCCGAGGCATTCTCCCTAATGTGGCGGGAAAGATACGGCACTTCACTAGAGGATCAATAGTTTGGAGGTCCATTTGGGTATTGAATGCATCTAGGTGATCACTCGAGTCATTGTTCCTATTGTATAGTGGGATCACAGGTACTTTGAGCTTCTATGGGAGAGGTAGCATCTCGATCTCCACAAAAAATGGAGAGCCTTCCTCGCGGCGAGGCTGGTAGCTTTGAGGTCATAGATGCTCTTCTAGCCGTTCAAGCTTGCGGAGGATTTCCTCCATTGTTCGGTTGCATATCTCAAATTGTGGGGTCAAGCTTCCTACTCGTTGCTAGCCCCCCAGTTGCTAACTATCATGGTCTTCATGAGTTTCCTTCTGAGCCTCTTTATGAAACTGTTGGAGCTGTGCCATGATTTCTTGTTATTTTTTCATGCTCTAAACTTGGGCCTATGCTAGTGCTTTGACGGTTTCAGTTAGCTCTCTTACCGTGCTTTTGAGCGCCGGATAGGGTTGGCCGGGTGTTTGTGCCTCTTGAGTTTTAGGAGCAGCAGTAGGCTATTGGTGAGACTCCGCAACAGGAGTGTCTGATGATTAGAGGGCTGGAGTGGTTGAGCTTCGAGTGGTTCTTCCTTTGGCCATTGTTGACGTTAGAGAGCAGATGGATCCCTATAGACGGTGCCAAAATGTTGACGTTGAAATTTGGATCCCTATAGACGGTGCCAAAATGCGAAATGAGTTCTGGGATCCTATATTGCTTCCAAAGTGCAATGGGGCAAAGGGAGAGGAATAAGTGTGGCACGGTGTTTTTAACGTGGTTCAGCTAAATCCGGGTGGCACTGGACCCTATGTCCATGGCAGAGATTTTATTAATATGAAGGATTGTTTGTATAGAGTTTTGGCTTACAAGATGCCAGCCTTTTCCCACTTCTTTTCCTCCTCTAACAATGTAATCCTATTTATAGAGGAATGAAGAGTTGCATGCGTTAATTACAAGCTATAGTTGTGTTACATCAAGATATAAATGGAAAAGATAGTAAAAATCAAAATTCGATCGTTGTAGGATATAGGTTGTGGGGTGGGCCCCTCTGGTCGGCTGTGACCATGTATTTGTATGTGTCCGTCGCTAGGTGTTACTCTCTCGTGCGAGGCATATATCACCCCAAGTTGGGATTCCTAGCTCGGGGTTGTTATGGAAGATCGCTGTAGTGAGCTTGATGCTATTGTAGCGAGGTAGCGAACTTAAGCAGGATGGTCGACTACTTCACAAGCTGGTCTTATGATCACCTCACTGCATCACTATCTTGTAACGAGCGAGGTGTGGCTTGCCTGGCGACTTTAACGAGCTGAGTGATTTGGCCTCAGGTCTGTCACGATCTCTCAAGGTCATTTTTTGGCCTCTAACATCTTCATTATATGAATGACTTTATACATTGGAATTTCTCAATCGAGGCTGTATTGAATTGAATTTGAGTTGTAATTGTCATGCAATTTGTATTCTATCAGAGTTGACGAATAAGATCATTATCAAGGTAATCACACAAGTTCCTCTCTAGTAGAGATAATAAATATATAGAAATTTTCAACGGTCCAAAAGTTTAGAAGAAAAATGGAGATGATGGATTAAATTGTTTATTTGAAGTATCAAATGAGAAAAGTATAATGAGTGATAGGAATTTTTGTTTTGTTATATATGTAAAATGGAAAATTAAATATGAGTGATTATGATTGTGATTGTATTGGTAGAATTGTGAGAACTACTCCTAAAATGAATAGGACTATGTAACCTTTAGGTAGTTAAGTTCTTAGGCAGTAGTAAAATGTTGATGATTAATAGAAATCTAAATCCTATGACAAAGGTGGACTTACATGAGATTCGTTAGGAACAAATGATTTTATATAGAATTTTCTTTGAGTATTATCAAATGTATTTTAGTTTTCAAGATATCAAAGATATGATTTAAGCCTATGTATTTTGTGTTCTATTAAATTGAATCCTAGTTTTAAAAAGGTTTCTGATCTAAATACTAACAATTTATAGTTACTTAAAAGTTTTGACATGCCTAATCAATTTATTTGATATAGTAAATAATTCTATCCATTTAAAATTCCTTAGAATGTGTTATATGTGAAAATTGGTTCGTCTTGGACGGACATGCGAGAAGCCTAAGCGATAAAAGGATCAGTCAGGAGAACTATTTGGATTGCTATGCCTTTAATTTGCGTTGCGAGTGTGACCCCTCAGCTCGAACTCCCGTCCAACAAAGCAAGTTCGACATCTCCTTCCTAATGATGTGCATGACCCCGGATTGTGCGATCCGGTCAGTGAAGTACGACTAGGGACATAAAACTCACCAGACAGAAGACCAAGTCATATCCTACCACAATGGACAATGGGGCCCACTTGCAGAAGACAATTTGCGGTAGCTGAAAAAGGAGATTTAGTCTGTATATTCTATCTTGTACATTAAATGTTAATGTAATAGATTTACTGCACATGTAATTACTATTGTAACCTCCTCTCCTCTATAAATATGAGGAAGGAGGCTTATGTAAAAGGAAAGATGATCCAAGAAAAGAGGCAAAAACTCTGTCGGAATAGAAAGAGAGGACTTGAGTGCTGTAACTTTGTAAAAACACCATCACAATATCACGCTACCATGGATGTAAGGTCCGGTGATTTCCAGATTTGGTTGAACCACGTTAAACCCTATGTTTCCTTCTCTACTCTTCCCTCCATCTTTGTTTATTTTGCTATTTTGCTATGTTTGAACTGGACAAAGGTCAGAGATCCTGAAGAATCCCTCCTCGTTGGCTGAAGTTTGGGCTCTCCATATGAACCAAATTTCACCGTCAACATTTTTGGCACCATTTGTGGGGTTCTCACATATTCTGGTTCGTTTCCTATTGCAATAGCCAAGGGAAGAGCTACTAGAGCTTCAAATGCATAGCCCTATCCTTCAGATAGTCATGTCTCAACAATAGATTCGTCCACTGCTTCTGTTATCAGAGCAACTGCTGGTGTCTCTCCAGCCAGTTCAGTACAGTTGGGTGCCACTACTAACGGTGCCGATGGACCACAAACCTAGCTCTAGCGTCAGGAAAAACTTGAACACATGATGGGAGAGCTGGCTAAAATAGTCATAGTACTGGTGCAAGCACAAGCTCAGAATGTGCAAGGGTGGGTTGAAATTGCCGTACCCAAGGTTGAACATTCCGGTGAGGCTAACCAGGAGCAGACTTCACATCACCACCTATATGGCCAGAACATTGAACCAAACCACCAAGTCTAGCTAAGAACTGGGGGGCTCGGACATTTTGGTAGAAGACCTACTTCAAAGAGTCAAGCATTTGGACAAGCATCCTCAAGCTCAAAATGACCAAGGCCACTTTAGGGAGTGAACCCCATTCTCTAGGGAAATCCTGGAAGAACCCTTTCTGTGTAAGCTCAAAGTTCCAGCTATTCCGCTATATGACAGAGACAGCAACGCACATAACCATCTAGACTTGTTCAACATCTAGATGGATCAACAAATTTGCAACCCCTTGGTTAGGTGCTGCATCTTTCCTACTACTTTGGGTGAAGTCCCTCGAATGTGGTTTAGGAATCTCCCATCTCGTAGCATTAGCAGTTAAGAGAAATGCTAAGAAAAGTTTATTGATCAATACCGAGCACTACGGAAGCAACTCGTGCCCCCGTGCCATCTCACCATGGTCTTCTAGGGTAAACACGAAATGCTGAAAGACTATATCGCCCTATTTTAGGCACGAGGTCAACAATGTTGAGAAGTCCTCAGATGAGGCCATCTTGATTGCCATCTCAGTAGGACTCTATAGAGATGGAAAGCTATTCAAGAGTTTGTACAAATCCCTGGTCAGTAACCTGGGCGAGTTCTATGAGCAGGCCATAAAACAAGTTAGATAGGAAGAGACTTTCGGTCCACAGAAAACCAAAATGAGTAGCTCAGCTTAGAATAAGAAGAGGAGTAACCATGGGAGCGAGATGATAGCCTCGAGTGCTAGCTTGCTAAGAAGAGCAAGGATGAACTACCCCCATTCTCAGGTTGTCACAGCACCTACAGTATCTTGTCAGACGCTTAGGATAAGATCTTTGTAATGGAAAGGGACAAAGAGGATTTTGGAAGGCCTTCACCCTTGAAGACTCCAGCAAGTTCAGACTTAACCAAGGGAAATTCTACACGTACCACAATGAGTTCAGGCATGTCACCTCAGAGTGCCAAGCACACTAAGAGATGCTATTAAGAATCTTATCAAAAGAGGTCATTTGCATGACTACGTTGTGCAGCCTTCCAGGCAGTGGCTTGGACAATCTCAGCAGGATCCCAAGCAAGAATAGTCTCCTACTATCAGGACGATCTTTTAAACTCTAGTACTCTTTTGTAAATTATGTAAACATTTCAAATATGACTACTGATTTTTTATTTTTCTTTGAACAAGTGATTCGCCTATCTGGGACCTTTTATTTGGGCACAAGATTGCCCTAGCCACAAGATCAGCCACCCTCTTTATTTGGGCACAAGATCGCCCCGACCACAAGATCGGTCACCTTTTATTTGGGCACAAGATCGGCCACCCTCTTTATTTGGGCACAAGATCACCCTGACCACAAGATTGATCACCTTTTATTTGGGCACAAGATCGCCCCGAGTACAAGATCGGTCACCCGTTTTATTTGGATACAAAATCTCCCTAGCCACAAGATCGACCAACTTTACTAATTTCGTAGCTTTCATATGAATCAATTATGTCGCAGCTCTCATGCACACTTATTAATGTCATAGCTCTCATGTGAACGTATCTATTTGGCCATAAGATTGGCCTGAGCACAAGATTGTTCACTTGTTAATTTCGTAGCTCTCATGCAAAATCAATTATGTCACAACACTTATACGCACTTATTAATGTCATAGCTCTCATGAGAATGTATCTATTTGGCCACGAGATTGGCCCTAGCACGAGATCACTCACTTGTTAATTTTGCAACTCTCATGTGAAATAAATTATGTTGTAGCTCTCATGCGCATTTATTAATGTCACAGCTTTCATGTGAACATATTTATTTGGCCACAGGATTGGCCTAAGCACAAGGTCGCTCACTTGTTGATTTTGCTAAACATCACTACCACCAATACCATACATTATAACCATCGTCCCTCTGCTACTACCACTTTTGCTCCATTATTACCACCAGCCATTGTTAGCATTCATCATCAAAACCTTTTCTTCCATTACCATTGTCATGCCCTGATCTACAGAACATGACTGGTGTAGAAGGTCACCATTGGGAAACCCCCTAAAAGCCTTACAAAGCAATTACATACTAATGACTCACAATTTTATCAATCCATGACAAAATGTTTCTATATTAAATTCTAATAAAAACCTGATAGAGTTTCCTTTGTTTTCCGAGCACTTGGCCTCAAGGCCTATTCAACAATGAAAGGGCTACATGCCCACCACAACCTATGCAACAACATAATAAAATGCAATGGCCCAAACTATACAACCTATATCCTATTGGGCACAATCATACACAATACATGCATATACAATCCTACCAACTGCCATTGATTTTCCACCATTTATATATCTTTATTCTTTGCAAAAATAATCCACTCGATCAAAGAGCATATTCCATATCAGTGTAAAGTGAAGGTGATATAGGAGAATCCTAAGGCTCTGAAAAACATGGAATAGAAAGGGGTGAGTTTCATAGAAACTCAATGAGTAAATAATCCCTTGATCACCCAAAACCCCGTTTAAAAATTACACTCGAAAGTATATATATATATATATAAATAGCCATGAAAATATGCTTACTCGTTCACCAGCTATATTCTCAATATAGTCTTGGAAACTCCTATCCAACAAGAAAGTTGAACCATTAAAATATGATATTTGATAAAATGAAATAAACAACCATGATCTTAAAGTAGATTTGAAAACATGATAATTAACAACAAAATAATTATTATCAAAATATGCTACTGTGAAAATATGCTTATCATAATGTAATTTAAAAGAAAATTCAATAAAGATTTCTAGAAGGCATCAATACTTAATATAGCAAAATATATGATTATAATCCCAATGGGTAACTCTAAGAGGGAACCACCATAATATAGTCATGATCTATCTAACACATCTATCAAATTCTCATACTATCATCCTTGTCCACCCACATATATCCCTCCAATACATATTCACAAGTGCACTCGCAGGCTCCCAATGAATTATCCAGTGGATCTAGTATCTCAAAACAATTAAATAAACATATTAGGTAGCATAAATTTCAAAACAACAAAATTTTTATATCACATTATATAAAGT
Organism: Saraca asoca; assembly: GCA_026873985.1. Classification (NCBI taxonomy): domain Eukaryota; kingdom Viridiplantae; phylum Streptophyta; class Magnoliopsida; order Fabales; family Fabaceae; genus Saraca; species Saraca asoca. Next base: position 15,599 of record JANHAO010002237.1, read on the forward strand.
CCTTGTTCGGGTAAGCAATGTTTATCAAACAAACATGAACTTGCCAAAGCATTTTTATATCCATTTATCACATAGAAAAATGTTATTATCAATTCCAACAATACAAATTAATATGAAAATGCATAATTTTATCATGGCAAACCATTTCTTGTGCACATACAACATGTAAATATATTTTCAAAACCACTTTAATATATATATATATATATATAAGAAAATCCCATTATTTAAAAAGGATTTATAATTTTCCATATAATGAAATTATTTCATGTTTACAAATGGGACTTTCAAGTGAGGAGGATTGTCCACTCACCCTAGAAATATCCTTCAAAAGCCAAGTTAGCTAAAGCTCCAAAATTTGTCATTGGTGTGCTCGACTCGTCAAAGGGAATTTATATGGAGCTAATGAATAGCAATATCTCAGTATACCTTAACTTTGAAGGTTAGGGTTTTAGGTAAACCATCTTGAAAACTTAACATAGGTAAGCTATAAAATAAATTTTTTTTTCTGGGATTACTCACCACCTTCTAAATTGCAAGTAGGGAACTCGACCAGAGCTGGATCACCACCAATGAGCTGATGTGGGTGCTGGCTAAAGTAGCTAGAGCAGGGGAGAAAAATCACTGTTGAGTCACATCGACGAAGAGGAGGACACTGGAGAGGGAAGGAGGTAGCCGTTGACTCGAGGCTAGCTGGATGACGTCAACATAAGGAGAAGTGAAGGCTGACTGAAGTAGAAAAGCAAGATGACTTGTGGTTGGACAAACTATGCTCGAAAAGGGAGAGGAAGGCATCAGGGAAGAAAGGAGGATAGCGACAGCCTGAGTCTCACTAGACGATGGCAAAACGGTGGCCTGTGATTAGACGATGAGAAGACAGGATGGAGCTATTGGGAGAGGCTTCGGGAAAAGTCTAGAGGAAGAAGAAACCAACCAGAGAAAAATTTATATATAAAACAAAATGGAGAAATTTGTACTTTGATCCCATCAACTTTCCACCGACTTCAATAAAGTCCTTCTGAAAAATAAGAAATTACATTTTAGCCCTAATGAAAAATATAAAAATTTCACTTCAGTCTCTTAACCAACATTTTCCATTTTTTATTTAAGGTATTACAAATTTTCCCCCTAACAAAAGAATTCATCCTCGATTTCTAAGAGTATAGTCATAAGGAGTAAAGGTCCATATTTACACATCACTCAAACAGCTGAGGGTATCTGTACATCATAAGGGACTCAGGCTTTCGAGTTATTTCTTATTTCCCATGGTTCTCCCACAAAGCCACTTATCACCCTAACAGGATCCTTTCCTTCGCTACTATTCTTCAAGGCAAGATTACCACTCTTAAGCTTCTGATCTTTGGGTTCTTTACCAGTGTTCATAACATTTCCTCCATGCCCAGTGTAAATCATGACTTTTGAATTGCCCCCAAATCATCAGCATAGTCCCCTGATGAACCTATACTAGTTTTTAAGATCTTTCCACTATGCTTCATGTAATCAATGCCACCCTAGTTCCAATGATGAAGACCAATTATGATAAGCTCCATCTTTTAACTGTGCTTCTTCTTCATATAAAAGTTTCCTACAAATAGCTTGAAACAAGCAGTGTATCTCTCTCACTTTGTTTCGAGTCACATTTGACTCATTATCATGACTCCTAAAACTACCATGACCTATAGAAGGAACATTTACATCACAATCAAGTGATATTGGGACCAATTGAAATTCTTTAATATTTCCATCAGGGTTTTAAGAGTGGTTCCTTTCCCAAATTACTAGCTGAAGAATTTCTTCAAAAATAACACTTCCTTTCCAGAATAATTTAGTGGGTTTTGTTCAGTTGATTTGACATATCTGACCGGTTGCTTCTGGTTTGAATGCTTCAGCTTGGAAATAGTTATTATTCACCACCAAGTAACGAGCTAATTTAGTAGAGGTAGCAACAGCAGTGAAAATGTTGCCAACTCTAACAACATCATTTGAACACAATGGAGTGGTTAACTAATAGAATATTTTGGAATACCAATAAATTGATTTACAACAGTGAGACCCATTGAAGCATCCTACACCACTAGAAGCTGCAATTAGCTGAACTCGAAGAATCCCACATAGAAAAATATGCATAAGTAGTACTAAGGATAAAAACAAGTGATGGAGTATAGATGTGCATGTGTAATAAATATATATGTACTGATGGAGACAAAGAAAGTGAGGAAGAGAATACAATTATATTGGTTTTAAGAAGAAGGTGAGAAAGCAAAAGAAGGTTCTAGTTTTAGAGAAACTTTTATTAGACCTCCATGGACATTTTGATTCAGACATCAAACCGAACACTACTACCTTGTCTAATACAATATCCATGGCACTAGAATTTCTTTTCAACTCAAGCTGGCAACCATATACTTCTAAAGGCTTCATCCAAGGGCTTTGGACTCCTTGGTAGACTACTATCTATGTCCCTGACATCTCTCACACTATACAACATCATGGTTACATACTATAACTAGTGCTTCTGAATTTGTTTCAATTCGATGATGATTATGTTCATCAGGAAGTTTAATGCATTTATTTTATTTATATGAAGATTCAGATATACTAACTTACTATTTGATCTATCACAAATCTCCTTTTCAATATCAATTGTGTCAGCAACAGTTAATTTTGTGTTTACAGTTCCATAGATGGCTGGCAAATTTAATATTTGCTCATGTAGTGCTTTGTTAGGTGATATCTATATTGTAGTTATAGGAATTTTATTATGGCAACTCGATGCCAAAACTGTGCTCATATTTGCTGGCAACTAAGCAAGTAAAGGAGAATTCCTTTTAAAGATAAAATTATCTTAATTTCCATTTTTTGTTTTCATGCTCACAGCAACTGTTTTTTGGGTGAAAACCTCTATTGCCCATTTTCTCTTGTTAGTCCCCATAGGACCTAACTGAATCCCTGACTCCCTTGAGTTAACCTTGAAAACACCAGATCTAAAAACTAATTTTCCTTTAGAATGGCTGCTTAAACATATCTTTCTAGAAGCTGAACTATGGCCAATTGAGTCATGTACAATCTTTTTATCTATTTTATTTTCAGATTTATGAAATAAAGGCTATGAGGAAACATTTATTCCTACTACTTCAATATTACTATTATCAAGGCATAGATTTGTTCCCTTTCTTGATAGGATAGGCTTTATCAAGCTCTAAGTTAGCAACAATATTTAATGCTAAGAGAGGCTTGACATCATGAAATTTTATTCTGCTACGGTTTCATCACCATTGTTCCCTTCATTTCTAGTATCCGACAGCGCCTGCAAATCAATTTGAACTTCTGTTATGTCCATATGTGTATGGGAATCAAAGTGTCAATGGTATCCTATTCAACTTCATCTAAGGTTTCATTTGCAAAAGAATCTAATGTTCCCTTAGTTTCACCCATTTGAGTGTCACTCTCAGACTTCTCAACCTTGGCAACATCAATGTTCTCTTTTCCCCTTCCACCATTATTCTAAGTCTTATTTGTTTCAGCTATTTCACTTTTATCATTAAACTTCTCATCCTTAGAGGCATCAACATTCTCCTTTATTTCATTAGGAAAATCTTTGTGGAGCTTGTTTTTCTTCTTAACTATCCTATTTAAGGATATAGTTTTCTCATTGTACATGTACTATAGCTTGTTGAGGTTTTCATTTGTCATATCAATCTCATTAGCTAGGCCTACCACAATACGATTTCTACTTGCAAATGCCTCTTAAACAACATTTGAAACTATTCTCTAAAATAGAAAACAAAAACTATTACAAGGGAAAGAGATACCACTTATCTAAGGGTAAACAATTACTATCTTTGGTAAACTTAAAAGTATCTAAACCTAGAAAAGGTGAAATATCAAGATCGATTAAATAGATGTTAGTAGAGTCCTACAAAAGATATCTGATATTATGCCAAATCACTTGAATATGCATGTGACTTATCCTACTGTTAATGCATTCTTTAACTGATGTATCATTAGATGCAATCAAAATAAGGTGAGAAAAGATAGAGGTAAATAAGACATCAACAACTGCTTTAAAGTAACAGAGAGAAATATAGCAGAAACAATTGATTTGGAGCTATAGTACATCCCTCCCAACAAGTATGTTTCTCTTTCTTAGACATCTACATTGTATGTTGCTGCTTTAATGATGACTGATTTTAATCATCTAAAATATAACTCTATATGTTGAATGGAAGTTGGAAGTAGTAATGCTATCAGCTAAAGGGAATAAAGAATGTTGCAGTTCAAAATTATTTCTCTACTAACAAAAACTATAATCTTTTCTCTAAGCTCTGATTAGGTATAAAGTATGTAAGGGTTTCAGTTCAACACTTTAACCAATCAATGACATTTTATAGATGACAAGCATGAACTCTTACAAATTGATCAATTCCAAACCAAATAGGTCTCATAATTTGGCACTGGAGAAAAAGATGAGATATGGTTTTATCTGCCTAATTGTGAAAGGACAATTGATAGGAACTTGAAGATTTCCAACAATTAAGATAAACCTCACAAGCAAACTTTGATGATAGTTTTCAAAGGAAAAATAATAACTCTGAGGCAAGGGTAAGTTCTACAAAGGCCTCCAAGGAAATTGGATTTATTGGTGTTACTCAATATGCTGTCTCATCAACATCCAATAACCTACTCTGACAACATAGGAACCTTGGACTAATCCTGTTGACATTTGTCTAGCATCTATAGCCTTATTAAAAATTCTATATCTTAAGAAAACCTAAATCCCTTGAAGATATTGGCAATAATAACTTATCCCAAGCAAAGTTGCCCCACCAGAAGTTTCTAAAGCAAGCCTCAATTTGATTAAATGGTGATTGGAAAACTTCAATGTAGTCATATGGTACTTAAGCAAAATTGAAGAACTATTTTACATAAGACGAGCCTGCCAGCTTGAGATAGACATCTTGCTTTCCATCCTTGTAACTTTTTACTTATTTTACCAATAACCTCCTTGGCCAAATCGTTTCTAAAATCAAAACCATCTACATGATTACTAGTGTTCTCAAAATGTTCAAGATTTATATCATCATATTCCAATTCATTTTTTGTTTCTGAAATATAAGATTATACTTCATCCTCACCTATAATCTCATTTTCATCATAAACTCTTAACCTATTAGTTTGCTAGTTGGTAGAACTTCTTCATGTGCTAGCTCTACCTCTGCCTCGAGGTAGTGATACTGAAGAAAATGGCTTGTGAAAGACTCTTTTGGATGCTTCTTCAGATTAGCATCCAATAGGAGCCAAAGATGTAGTTCTAGATATTATCTCTCTTTTATCAAGTAGAAGAACTGTTTAGGCAAGATTCAAATATGTTAAATATGTAAATAGGACTATGAGATTTAGGAAATGTGGAGATTTTCAACATATTCATGGTGTAGGCATCAACATATCCTTATTCATGTGTCATGCTCTTGTGTGCACTAATATAAATTCAGTATGCCTATTCCATAATGGTAGTTGGAGACCTCTATCGTGCACCTAAACCTTAAACAATGCTTTGATACCAACTTTGCCACGCCATGATCCACAAAATGTAACTAACATAGAAGGTCACCATCAGGAAACCCCCTACAAGCCTTACAATGCAATTACATACCAACAATTCACTATTTCATCAATCCACGACGAAATGTTTATATATTAAATTCTAATAAAAATTCAGCAGAGTTTCCTCTATTTTCCAGACACTTGGCCTCAAGGCCTATTCAACAACAAAAAGGCTACACGCGTACCACAACCTATGCAACAACATAATAAAATGTAGTGGCCTAAACTATACAACCTATATCCTATTGGGCATCCAACAATCATACACAATACATGTATATACAATCCTACCAACTGTCATTAATTTTCCATCATTTATATACCTTTATTCTTTGCAAAAATAATCTACTCGATCAAAGAGCAGATTCTGTATTAGTCTAAGGTGAAGGTGCTCTAGGAGAATCCTAAAACTCTAAAAAGCATGGAATAAAAAAGGGTGGGATTCATCGAAACTTAGTAAGTAAACAATCCCATGATCAGCCAAAACCCCATTTAAAAATCATGCTCAAAAGTATATATATATATATAAATAGCCATGAAAATATGCTTACCCATTCACCAACCACAGTCTCAATATAGTTTTCGAAACTCTTATCCATCAAGAAAGTTAAACTATTAAACTCTGATATTTGATAAAATGAAATAAACAACCATGATCTCAAAGTAGATTTGAAAATATGATAACTAACAAGATAATAATTATTATCAAAATATGTTATTGTGAAAATATGCTCATCATAAGGTAATATAAAAGAAAAATCAATAAAGATTTCTAAAAGGTATCAATGCTCAATATAGCAAAATATATGACTACAATCCCAAAGGGCAACTCCAAGAGGGAACCACCACAATATAGCCATGATCTATCCAACACATATGTCGGATTCTCATACTATCATCCTTGTTCGCCCATATATATCCCTCCAATACATATTCACAAGTGCACTTGCGGGTTCCTAATGAATTATCCAATGGATCCAGTATCTCAAAATAATTAATTTAACATATTAGATAGCATAAATCACAAAACAACAACATTTTTATATCACAATATATAAAAGTCCTTGTTTGGGTAAGTAATGTTTATCAAGCATACATGAACTTGCCAAAGCATTTTCATATCCATTTATCACATAGAAAAATGGTATTATCAAGTCCAATAATACAAATTAATGTGAAATTGGCAAACCATTTCATGTACATATACAACATGTAAATATACTTTTGCAACCACATTAATATATATATATATATAAGAAAATCCCATTGTTTAAAAAGAATTTATAATTTTCCATATAATGAAATTATTTCACGTTTAGAAATGGGACTTTCAAGTGAGGAGGATTGTCCACTCACCTTAGAAAAATCCTGAGAAAGCTAAGTTAGGTAAAGCTCCAAAATTTTTTATTGGTGTGCTTGACTAGTCAAAAGGAATTTATCTAGAGTTGATGAATAGCAATATCTTAGTATACCTTAACTTTGAGGGTTAGGGTTTCAGGTAAACCATCTTGAAAACTTAATATAGGTAAGCTATAAAATAAATCTTTTATTCTAGGATTACTTACCACCTTCCTAAGTTTAGGTGGGGAGCTCAACCAGAGCTAGATGGCCACTGGCCGAACCAGCTGGAACAGGGGAGAAAAATCACTATTGAGTCTCACCGATGAAGAGGAAGACGCTGGAGAAGGAAGGAGGTAGCTAGCGGCTTAAGGCTAGCTAGATGATGTTAGTGCAAGGAGAAGTGAAGGCTAGGTGATGCAAAGAAGCTAGATGACTTTTGGCCTGAGAAACAATGCTCAAAAAGGGAGAGGATGTCACCGGAGAAGAGAGGAGGATAGCGGTGGCCTGAACCTTGTTGGATGGTGATGGAACGGTGGCCTATGATCGGATGATGGGAAGACGGGATGGAGCTATTGGGAGAGGCTTTAGGAAAAGTCTAGAGGAAGAAGGAACTAGTTGGAGAAAAATTTATGCATAAAACAAAATGGAAAAATTTGCACTTTGACCCTATCGACTTTCCGTTGACTTCAATAAAGTCCTTCTGAAAAATAAGAAATTATATTATGGCCCTAATGAAAAATACCAAAATTTCACTTCAGTCACTCAATCAACATTTTCCATTTTTCTTTTGAGCTATTACAACCATATAAGGATAATTTTATTTAAATTAAAGTCTTCTATTGTGAAATTAGAGATACATAATATACAATTATGCATGTTATACAATAACACATCAAATATTGTATAGTATAAGAATTTACACTATATATATATCTTACATTATACTATCCCATAATCCTCATGCTATTAATACTTGTCCTATCTTGTGTATTAAGCAAAGCCTTAGATTCAAAATCTCTACAATACAACTACAACTAATGAGGATTTCTACAATGTTTATCTTTGTTTTTCAAATTGTTATAGTTTGTAAATATTTGTTTACCTATAATCACTTCTTAGACTAACTCATTATGAAAGGGAAGGTTAAGCCTAGGGTTATTCTCAATACTCTTTTATATATGCCAGTAATTCGTAAACTAGAAGCTAGTTTATATTCCAAATATTTCTACAAAAATAGAAGCTTTTTAGTTATTGTCACACCTAAAATCCCTTGTTAAACAATTAATAAGAAGACTCCTTGCATAAATTGTATTTCTAGTAAACTATTAATAAATAATTATATTTGATAGTTTATAATTTCGTATGATACATTTAAACTATTTTTTTATTTATTCACATGAGTTTTGTATGTGATTTTCATAGTAATTTTGAAAGTATATAGGATACTTTGCTTCATTATTTTAACTCCTTCAAGTGTGTTAATTATAGTTAGTTTTAATAATCTAGAATTTAAAACTAATACATATTTATCATATTTTTTTACTAAATTAAACTACAAATTTAACTAAGGTATATATGTTATTTTATTATGTGTTTTTTTATCATAATATACATATTTATCATAATATACAAATTTAACTAAAGTTGTGGTAGCTCTTATGTGTTTTTTTTTTAATTATTTAACCATGGTTAAACTTTATTTAAATGGGTTTAAAACTTAAAATAGATCCTATTACTGAGCATTATTTTGATGGTAGTATAGATTGATTAGAACTTAATAAAGTAATAGCTTTAAGTGCTATGATCTAAAACAATATGTATATATCCAAATTTTAAATAACATACAAAAATAAAACATATTTTAAACTAACTAGTAAGTGAACATAAACTTTGCCCAGTTATATTAAATATTTATGTTGTAATTAGTTTTCTCTCTTTATCCTAATCACTATTATTTTAAAGGAAATTATATAAGTATCTAAAGAAAAAAAGAAAAAAGGCCTCTTTCTTTCTTCGTGAAAAATAATGGGAAACCCAAGTACCCACTAGCAACCAAAGAACCCAAAACCCCAACCTCATCAAGCCAATTATGCCATCACCCACCAGTAATGCAACTATCATTTGATGTCATTAATGGCCACTCTACCAAGGTGTGTTGCTGGCTATCTTTCTCACTTATGAAGCTCCTTCCCTGACCAGCCCCTACTTCATAAACCCATGGCACATCACTTATGTCATTTGTCATCATCCGTTACTAGCAAGCCAAGTGCCCTATCTCTAGTGAGTCAATGTCTTGCCTCCACCCCCAATCTAAGCAAGCAAGCCCTAGTAGTCCTTAGCCAAGATGCTACTTGCCCTACTGTCATAGAACCAAATGTCACTACTTCTTTGCTCGTGAGCCATTAGCAAGCTTGCCAATGATCTTTGATCCATTACAACTTCTAAGCATGTACTTCCTAAGTTGCTAGCACTTAATGCTCTACTTTGCCAATAAGTTTACAACCATTAGAGAATGGTCGACCTTAGTTAATTTCGTTCTATTCAAATGTTAGGTCTACAAAAAAGTTAAGCTTTCTTTTCCTAGTTAGTTGCTCTGGTACAGATCAACTAGGTTTCATTGAAATCAAATTGCTTTAGAGGCAAATCCTTACTTTGGTGAGCCCAATAAAAATGTAATTAAGGTTAGAATTATGGGTAAAGATGAAGTTGAAGTTCAGGGCTTAAGGCTTCATTTTCTTTAATTGAGTTGAATTAAGGGAAAATTTTATACTAGGTTGAGTAATTCTAGCTTTTTGTGTTCAATTAGGAATCCACAGAGAGAACATGCCTCTTTAACACCTAAATTAGACTGGCTAGGTTGTTAAAGTAGCCTTAAGCTTAGAAATTGGTTTAGGTGAATTAGGCAATAAAAGTGGTTAAGAAATTAGAGTTTGGACTAAGCTGGGAATTAATCTAAGTGTGGGTTGAAATAAGAAAGTAAATGGCTAGAGTTAGATTATTGGATAGTTTTCTTAGATGAGGTAAATAAAGCTATAAAGGATTCCTTTAAGACATGGGTCTAAGAAAAGAAATCAAAAAGTGGTAAAATGATTTTATTTGAGATGGGAATTTCTAGATTAAGTGAAATGGTATAATAATCTTTCTAGGTCCATCAAAGAAGTTGGAGTTAATTTGGAACTTGAAGAATTTATGGGAGGCTCAATGCGCCACTTGGGAGCTTGAGAAGCTTAAGGAACTCAGAATACCTTAAATTAAGCTTGGTGAGTTAAAGAATAGTGAGTGAATGATTTACGCCCCTCTCTCTATATATATGTTACACAAAAGACAATTTCATTTACTTTTTGAAATTTGAATGTTATATTGCATTTTAATTACAAATTATAAATCAATTTTAAAGCTCTTATTGGATACTTGGGTTTGAAAATTAGAATCTATATATGTATAAGTATTGTTGAGTGTTTGAATAACTTGTTTTATAAGTCGATTATGAGACTTTCACTATTGTGAAGTACTTCAAGCCTTATAGAAATGTGATTGAAATGAGAATTGATGAATTGTTGTATTGATATTGATTGAATTACAAATGAATTATGTTTAAAGAGAGGACATCTCCCTCCTGTCTTTCATTGCATTCTTTTTCTTGGATCCTTGAGGAATTCCTTGGAAAACCTCCAAGTGCACTTGTGAATAGAATTGAGCTAAGAAATGAAACTGATGGAAGGATAAGGGGAGAATAACCATTAGAGGGATAAGGTAAATGATGACAATTGAATACTGTTAGCAAAGTTATCAATAAGTACTCAACATTAGATCCTAACTATATATTGGGATTTTGTATTTTCATGATACTTTATCTACTTTTCATATTGATGAGCATATTTGAAATCATATGTCATGTTTATTATTTTATTTGTTTAGGAAACTTTAAAGTGTGGAATCATATTCTTTTCTAGTTTCAACTCCCAATTTAGATTTAAACGTTGTTTTTGTTATATCTATTAAAATTGACTTCTTCAATTATTCGAATGGTATCTTTCTATTTGATGAGTTATGAATTTTAAGTTTTAATGGTTTTAAGACTAAACTTTTCAATTTGCAAGATGTTTCATGATTGAGTATGTATATATGTTTATACTAGATTTCATTTGAATATAATTGTGATTAATCATCGATTCCTAATGAATTATCACTCACTGAGTTTCAATGAAACTCACCACATCTGTTTTAAAAATGTTCTTAGTTTTGGGATGACCCACTTTTGAGAAGACTAGCTTGTCAAAGATTGAAGACATGAGCTTGGAAGAGATATTTGGTAGTTGAATTGTTGACCACATGTATATATGTTTTTGGTCATCTTGTTTGTGTTAGTTATGTTGTCATATATCGTGTCATGTTGTGCATGGTCTTGGTTGTCTATACATGTGTTGGGTAAGACATATATTCCTTCACTGATATTTTGGCCTTGAGTCTGGAGTCCAAAAAACAGAGCAAACTCTATCAAATTTTCTATAGAAATTCATTTTTGTATAATGAGAAGAAGATGAATTTTCTTAAAAAGTTTGGATTAATTGGTCCTTTAAAATCACTTCAATAAAATGTCCATCGCCAGTTCTACAAATTGAATATATAGTGTAAAACTTGTAGAAAGTTATCTCCTGGCAACTTACTATGCTAATCTACTACAACATTTTTTGGCAATAGCTTAAAATTGTTGCCTAAAAGAATAGGCAACGGTTTTTGACCATGTTCTAATCGAGTGTTGCCTATTCTTTTAGGCAACAATTTTTCTGGGGCTTTTGGAAATAGCTGAAAAATTGTTGCCTATTGTTCAGTTATAGGCAACGGTTTTTTTTTATTTTATTTGGTAATGCTTTCTAACTGTTGCTAATTACTTTAAAGGCAACATATAAAAACTGTAGCCAATTGATCATAGGCAACGGTTGACAAGTGTTGCTAATTATATTAAAGGCAACACGTAAAAACTATTGCCAATTATATTAAAGGCAACATGTAAAAATTGTTGCTAGTTGATCATAAGCAATGGTTTTTAAGATATTACATTGTTGCTAATCATAAGCATTTATTTAATTTATATTTGTCACATTTTTTTAAATCTAATTTGAAGCATGTATAAAAAAGAAAAATTAAAGCATTCATTTCATTAAAAAACAATTAAGACATTTATTTCATTAAAAAAAATAAAGTATTGAATATAATTGAGTATCTATTGTTTCAATTTCAAAATACAATTTTACCTAAATAAACGCCCCAACAAATTTATAATGTTCTAAATAGACATTATGCAAACCTTCCAGTCCACTATCATAAATTTTCAAGTGGTGGAGTTCTGTCAACAGACCATTTTGCATTAGGAGTCACCTTCCTTGATTTTAATGCAGTACAAGATGCTTTAGCTATCCTCTTTTGTGGTAACAAACTAATTCATTCTTCTCCATTAATAAAATCACAACCTTTATTGGAAGCTTTAAAACAAGAGCTGATGTTGCCCATTACCTTTTCCATCTTGCTTATGGCAGTTTCTAGATTGTTGCCAAATTTTAAATCATCCTGATAGCCATATGCACTTGTAATGTCACTATTATCCTGTAAAAAGTTGTGAGAAAAAAAGTTATAGTACATAAACATATTAAACATATTTGCAAATATCTTCCTAATATCATGTCATCTAAAAATCTGTAAACTGAAGAAAAATGCTCTGGGCGAACGACTTTTCTTTACTCTAAATTTAGAACTTGTGTTGCTGAAAACTGTTAGATGAAATAAGAGGAAGCTGGACAATTAGTGCAAAACTTGGCTGATATCTTTCCAACGTAGCAAAAGCAACAAAAGGCTTTTAACCCTGATTCATCATCTCTTTCCTATCAATGAAACATTCAAGTAGCTCTTTGTCTTGCAAAACTAAACAATCTTCAGCTTTGCCAAACCATTCATACCGTTGTTTTGCTACATACTAGAGCTAGAATTACCAAGAGTGAGCCTAAGGTAGAGTACACCTAAATCCAAAATTGTGCAGATAAATAATTTCAGAAACTTAGAAGGATAGATCAATTGCAATTAGAGAGGTATATTGATTCAATGAGAGTTCAAACCAGTAAATCTCTAATGGAATAAACCCAGGCCTTCAATGAAACAAAGTGCAGGAAGAACATCTTCTCATCTAACGCTGCATGTTCTCAAATAGGTCCTAGCATCCAAAGATGAACGTAATAGAATTTGATTTTTCTATGCTTGTCTACTTTAATTACCCATTCTAGTCCTGGAAACACAATTGTCCAAATGTATTAATAGACACCATATTACACATTAAACTGCATTCTCCAATTAATTGTATTTGTAACATAATAATGTGAAAGGAACATGGAATGATGCATGATCTATTAAAAATTTGAGAAATTGAGATAAATTAGATAGATCATAATTTGTCATCCTTGTAGCTTCTAAACATCATTATTTCATCTAAAGATGAAATCGAAGTTGGCTTGAAAAACTGAATTACTAATTCCATATCTATTCAAGCTTTTATAGTTAATCTTTCATAACTATTCCGAAGATTTTATAAAAGTTGGATATGCATAAATACACATGCAGAGATGGATGTGTATCAAAGTTGTTGAATGATTCCTATTTTTAAAAATCTTACTTGTTAGATTGATGGCCAAATTTGCCTCAGCATTAGCTTCAGAATTGAAGTTTTGGGCAAGGGAAGAAAAACTAAAATTAATAAATATGTCGTCAAAGAGGGAGTCAAAGCCAAACTAGAGTTTCCAAACTAGGTACAGGGAATTCTTGTTTTTGCCTCTGTCATGGCTAGATTGGAACTACAAATAATTTTAGAGTCAGTGTGGATACTAACATCCAATGT
>JANHAO010002238.1:0-29527 GCA_026873985.1 Saraca asoca
TATATTAATAATTATAAAATAATAAAAATAAAAATATTTTATTTATTAAATATTAAATATAAAAATTATGATAAAAATAAATATCTTTTATTTCAAAAAAAATTACTTTTTTTAAAATTATATAAATATATCATTTTATGTCATTTTACATCTACTAACTAATTTAACAATTCCTTTTATTAAATACTTCTAATTTAATAAACTAACTTAACAACTTTCAGCTAACAGCTCTCAACTAACTTATAATTTTTCACCTTTCAACTAACAACTTTCAACTAGTTTATAACTTTTCAGCTTTCAGCTAACTTATAAATTTTCAGTTAACCTATCAACTATCTTATCAGTTAATTTTGTCAAACATACCCATAAAAGCTGCAACCGTGTAACATAAAAAGTTGCAAGATAACCACTAGATCAGAAAACTCCAATTATTTTGAATTCACTTCATTCAAAGATTATTTACACATCTAATATTAGGCAAATTTTTCAAGAGGAGCCAAAATATTTATTTATAGGCCATAAAATCTACAGAAAATATCAAATTCACTTACAACAAAGATCTAAGCAGACTCTAATAAACTATGTCAGTATATTAATCTCTTGACGCCTACAAGACTGCCATTGATCCCCAGCATCCAGGGATGGATTGGTTCAAGGCAGTGCAAAAGTTAGTTTCTTATTTTTCGTAGCCTGATTAGTAAACTGCTATTATTTACACTGCTACAAGTACCCTGGCCTATCCTCGTGCATGCTCCCGGCACCTGCTGGAAGTTTGCTTGCACTATAATTTGGAGGTACGTGAGAATTCATCTCGGCGAGCTCTCGAACTTTGACTAAAATTTGCTCAGGGATGGGTACAGCACCATGCTTCCGTGAATTTATCTATGACACCAAAGAAAATTTCTGGTTAAATTAACCATGGAAACTGAATCAATACACTTTTCAAATTGCCTGTTAAAGAATTACAAAATTCTTGTTCCTAGAAAGCAACCTAGAGGGCAACTTGGGGTGAACTCAGTAAATAGGAATTAAACAAAAAACCAACTCACAGAAACATGCAAGCTGAATAGCATTCTACACACAAAAATTAAGGGGCTATAATGGTGTTTCTTTTTTTCTTCTCTTTTTTTGATAGAAAAATAGGTATTGTTAAAGAAATGAGGATAAGCAACCCTTAATCAAAGTGAAAAAAATAAAAAACTAGAAATTAAAATAAAACACCACGAAAACCATCCTTTCAAAGTGCTAAAATAGACTTAAAATTCATTTGCAGGTCTGTCAAACTTATCCCTCAAAAAAAAAAAAAAACCATGAGCTTTAAGCCAAAGCAAGGTAACACAATTTTATCCCACACCGACCCCATAGGCTGATATAACTTTAGAGATTCAAGCATTTGTTCCCAACCGTAAACACAAATAAGATAGCAAGTCTTGCAACTTCCCAAAGTGCACTTTTTCCCTTACTCAACCACAATATCTAGTAGAAAACGAACTGGCCAAAGTAGCTGGACAAGCACACAAAACCCCAAACAAGGATAAAAGCTTACTCCACTGTTGGTCCCTGAATTTTGGGGGCAAAATAAAAAAATTTGCAAATATTGGATAAAAAAATAGCAGTATAAAACATTACTGGCATCTTAACTCTTGAGGCTGATCACTATTCACAGCATGCACTGCACAGGACACAGTTGTAGAAATAAACACAACCAACCTCTCTGAGATTAAAGCAAAAGCTAGAGCCATAAACTCTTACCCCCTCATCAGCAGGTGTCTGTGCAAAGCTAGCTTTAAGCAAGTTCCTCCACTTGTCCTGCAAAAGAAATTCTACTTCAGCCAGCTGTGCCTGTAGGCACAAGGGCCAGAATCTGGCCTTGTGTACAAACTATCAGCTTTAAGATGAGCATACATACTCAAGACATGGTTCATATATCTGAGCTTAATATACGTACCTTGAGATCAACAGAGGTACGATATGAGTAGGATGCAAAGGAAAGTCGTTTAATCTCAGACCACCTCCCAGCTCCACACTTCGATACACCATCAACTAATTTCATTACCTCAACGAGTGTCCATGCTCGATGATGTTTTCTCCTCATGCCACCTTTGGCAGTAGGAACAGTTGCCATATTGTCATTTGAGGTATAGCTAGGTGGATCTGCCTTTTTGGGTCTCAATTCCTGCCGTAGCTCGATTGTTTTCATTACAGAATACTGCTCATCTTTCCCGCCTTCTGCAGTTGACTATCCAACAGAACCACCCCCATCCAAAAAATAAATCATAAGGACTATATCTTGGTATTACATTGAGGGGGGAAAAAATGGGAAAACATAAACAAGGTTACATCAAAGTTGTCAGCTATATATATTTAGTGAGGGAACACGTGAAGAATCTTGCTTGAATTACCTAGCTAGTACACCCATTAAAAAAATACTCTCTACAATTAATCCAGGCCAAAATCTAAATATTTCAGTGACAAGCTACCATTATCAACACAGCCTAATAACACTTACTACTATTGCAAAGGCAGTTGGTCTTACTGGCTGCTGAAACTTTCCAGCTGTGGATCTTGATTTCATGACTCCATCCTGACTCTTACTCTCAGACTGAGAACCATGAACTCCAAGGGCCTCAGTAATCGGTTTAGTCGCCTCCCCCATGCCAATAGGATGGAATTTCTGAGAACCAAATCACATCATTCTCTGTTTGTAAGAAAATAAGAATAGTTCCCATATATATCATATAATAAAATTAGACAAGCATAGAATCATTAAGGAATAAATAGACAGGAATAGATTAAACCTGTAAGTTGCTGATGATGGAGCTATGCTTTCAAACAAAACAATAAGGAAAGCAATAAACTTCTATAGCTTATCAACTAAAGGTACAAATCAAAGCAAAATATTACATGAAGAATGCCATGGCAGCAAGAACCGCAGAGACACATGAAGGACACAAAAAAATTGTTCCTGGGCATTCAAAAAGGAAAATATTATGGATCCAAATGACACTTGCATTGAACGCCAATGCTAACTTATTGAGTTAATCAAAGGCATGTTAACAAGACTGGCTGTCACCAAGCACCAATAGGAACGAGTCTCTGAGAGGAAACAGGAACTTTGAATGAACAAGAAATATCTTGCTTAAGGTATAAATTAAAGACAAATGCAATTCTCTCTCAAAAAGGAAGGTATGAAACAGAACAGTATCACTTACCCAGAGAGACATAATGTTTTTCTTTGGACGGCTTCTTCGAACCCTAGAAACACAAGGAATGTAAACCCCAGCACCTCCAAGGAGGTCCAACCTAGTGACAACTGTCCTCTCTGATAAAACATCCCCAGCAGTCCTGATGTATGATTTTGAAGGAACATGCCCAAGTCCCACGTTTTTACTTGAACTTGACAACCTGTGGTTCTGATCTTTAGAATCATTTTCAGAGAGCTCTTCAATATATCTCTTAGTGGGCTTTCGTATTCTTTTGGCAGCACTTTGTTCTGACTGAAGATCCTCGCTTACCAATTTATTTTCCAAATTATGATTTTGCAGCCTCTTTCTAGTAACATGATTATCTTCACTTTCACTAACCTCGGCAGTTGATAAATCCTTACAGTTGACAGCCTCTTCTCCATCTGTAGCATCCTTAGAGATAGAGAGTACAGCATTCACATCACCACCACTATCTTCCTCACATTTTTTAACTAATTTATTATCTTTAACAATGAAAGAAGTGCTTGAAACATCACGTGAGTTAGTTAAACTCATGGCTATCCTCCTCTTCAGCCACTGCTTATCTTTCACAGTAGTTTCCCGTCCAAAAGTCACTTTAAACAGTTCATGCAGTTCTCTGATAGATAGCTTGTCCAAGCATATTTCCCCATTTAATATAGAAAAATCAGGCTTTAAAGTAGCATGGTCAGCAGAGGCTGATGATCCACATTCCATAAGTCCTTCTGAAGGTCTTGAACACTGGCCAACACTACCAGATTGAATACTACAACAAGTGTTTGAACTTGGTGGTAAAGAAGGAACAATTTCCAGTGTGGGACTATCAGACCGAATCCTCCCATCCATAACTGTCAAGTTATCAGCAGAACACTGGCTATCTGCATTTACATAAGAATGACCAGGTGATCCACCATCCAAACGAATCTTCTCCTCCTGTTTGACCTTTTGCAACATCTGCTCAATATACTACAAGAGATATTAGTGGTCAAGAAGGTTCCTAAGAAACCAAACACTAGCATGCCACAGATAAGCAGACATACAAGCAAAACACCACTAAGAGCCCAAACTAATCCAGAAACAAAAAAGAAAGGCCCATAACTTGCAACTCAAACTGGATTACATAACTACCAACTCCCAAAATAAATCTTCAAATAGTACTTAAAGAAAAAGTGTTTGTAAGGTGAAAATGAAGTCCAAGCAACTAAATAAATACACACTCCAGGGGCAAGATCCTAAACCCTAAACTTTATTCCCCCCCCCCCCCTCCTTTCTTCCTCTTGTGTTGGCCAAAATAATTCCTTTCATGGCAAGTATAAACATGGTTTGGTGACCACAAAGTCCTTCCCCTAAACAAATGCAGATGCAACAGCGGATCCAGCAATTTGGCATTCCTATTAGCATTGCTGGTGCATGTTCTTCCACACCGGTACAGGTTGTTGCATGATGGACACACAGAAAGGTCAATCTAGGAACTCGTCAATCCCAAATTAGAATATAAGTGTCACGACTTCAAAAATATAATCAGATTTTTAACAAAAGTATATGTATAACTCATCATAAAGTTCAGACCATAAACCTACTCTCAATAAAAGGAACCGTAATCATTCCAGTCAATAGATGATTACCACTGAATGTAAAAATCAACCAACAAATGTGGAAGCTAGTTCTTTTGCACTCCACAACTCAACAAAACTATACATATTATGAGGATTACTGTTTTGATCAATATGCTCGGTCAGAATCACATTTGATGGATGAAAGCAATAAGGTAGCTACACCAAGTGTTAATATTTTTTTTTTTTCAAGAGATAGAAAGAATCATCAGATTAAAACCTTTATTAAATTGACCCATAATCATCAATGAAAGATTTAGTTCAAACCTAACACCTAAAAGAAAATCTAGAAGGCACCAAGTGAGAGGCAACATAGAATTAAGAAGAGAATTAAAATTAAAATAGAGCCCAATACCTGAATCCGTGCATTTAATTTATCCACGTCTACCTCTGCAGCATCTGATTGTGAGGGACCATAAACAATCAGAAATGGAAATTCTTAAAATGGAAACAAAATATAACAAGAGACCTTTGCAACAGATTTGAACTAGTTTTCCAACACATGAAAGGTTATTGTGACAATGCTGAAGAAAACTGAGTTCAGTGACAATTTCAATTAGACAATAGGCTAAATTACATTTACGCCTCAAAGATCCTAGGGGTGAATTTGCAACATAACATGAAAACTGTACAATAAGTATATTTGTTATTTGGCCTAGATAATAAGTATTTTAATCTTAAAGGAAACAAACTGTAGTGATAAATTTGGAAAGAACAAAATGAATACATTGGGAGACAGACTTACATATGGGCACCACAAACCCAAAGTGGCTCATAATATAAATTATTACAACTAAAAACACCAATGCATAAATTCCAATCTTAAAAGGAAATAATAATTGGAACATAAACAATACTAGAATGCCCAGTCAAGGTGACAAACATAAAAAATGGAAATCCCAGCATACAATGTGCTTCAGCATATATATCATCAGTTCCAAACTACAGAAAATGATTTGAAATGCCGTTCCAGGTTAGAAATTTATACAACTAAAAGGATGTATACACCTTCTGAACACTCCAATCGCAGCTTTCCAGAGGAAGATCTTTCAATTGACATGCATCCTACACTTTGCCCAGTATCAGCAACAACACACATTTCACTCTTGTCATAATCAAGAAAATCCTCCACCTCCATTACTTCATCATCTGTTGCAGGTACTAACCTCCCATCACCTTCAACCTAAAGATCATATCAATGCCCAGCCCAAGTTATGATTAATAAGTACTGATAAAACAGAGAACTCAGAGGAAAAATCTGCCACCACAAAAAGAACTAGTGACTTCCAAATAGACTTTAACCTCTTCTAGTTTAATTGCAATTACAGTAAAAATTAAGACATTTCCAAATTACATTTACAGGATTTGGGTCATTCAGCTTACCCCGGAGAACAAAGAGGATTAGGGTATATCAAACACAATTATATGTACTAGGAAAAAAAATGATGCAACAAAGAATACACACTTACACTGACTCAATTGTAGTTGATTTGGCTACGATTATATATTTTTTTAATTTTGTACCGTTAGTTATGGCCACATAGGGTGTTCTTTACTTTTTTCATCATCCACTAAAGAAATTAGTAAGAAATTCATAAATACTTCATGCAAGACATCAAAGAGATTTCTAATAATAAGTTGTATAATCGTGATTTGTACTGTTTCAAGATTAGAATGCCCATAAAAGGGATAAAAAAACATAAACAAGTCCCAGCCTCTCCCGCGTGATAATATAATTGAAATCTCCTCCATGATTTGCTCCAGGCATCTTCCTCCTTTTCTCTTCTCTCTATTTCAGTACCACTTGTCCCTCTTTATTCTACATTTTTCCTCTTTTGTTCTAACCATCTCTCTCTCTCTCTCTCTCTCTCTCTCTCTCTCTCTCTCTCTCTGTGTCTGCGCTAGGTACAGCAAATGACATCTTAATGAGCTGAAATAACCATAATCAACAGATCAGCTAATGTCCTTTCATCACACCACCTCAGACCAATCCACATGCACCCCAGTAAATTCAACTTCAGACCCCATACACACTTAAATGCCACCACAGCACATTACCATGAAGTTAATATAGGCAGATCAATGGTTCCATACAACTCAAGGAGTTTATCTCAGAGTCAGATTCTACAGGAAAAATGACAAAATTTATAACACACACACTCTAGTATCCGGTGCCTGACCCATATAATCAATCCTCATGCAACAACTCAACTTTAAAAAACTCAAGCTTACCTAAAATTGACCATGCAAGGCCTGCCTGCCACTGCTAAGTAATCAACTCTATCTATCAATAGAGGTACCATGTGAGGACAAATAGCATACTGTATTGTTGTTTCACGACCTAACCAGCATTACTTATCACAAACTACCTTGTGTGGTTTTCCTTAAGCATAATAAACTAATAATATTACATCAAATAAGCTCTGGGATGCAATAGCACTAGTGACAACACACCACACTACAGTCACCAGTGAATTGTTTTTTTCTGCATTCTCAGTATATATCACATATCAACTACACTCATATCTTATCATACCAATCACCAAAAATCAAACTCAAAATATATATAATTCCAATTTACATTCACATGACAAAAGCTGCAACTCAAATTATACCCGAACAAGCTTGTACACAACTGGGTTGGCAACCTGCTTTGGAGAAAACAGAGTAGAGCTGCTTCCACCACCTCCATTATCTCGAGGCTTTCCCTCATCATTATCCTCAATTCCAACCACAATTTCCATGAAAAATCCACCACATGCACCTCAAATATACAAACTGAACAAAAAAAAAAAGGAAAAACGACAAAAAGAAAGGATAAAAAGTTAACATCGGTTTTTTCTAACAGAAAACCCTCCATTTCACCACATGCAACATATATAATAATGATCAATTAGCAGTGTCCTGGTATGTGAATTTCAACAATTTCCAATTCCAAATAACAACCATGCTCACAAACCTAACTAACAAATTAACCACTTACCTCATATAAAACAGCTTCACATAGCATAAGACTAGCAACAAAACTTCACCCAGAAGAAAAACACATTCTGGCTTTGATCATAAGATAAATTAAAGGCAACCCATATAAACAAAATAAAATTTGGAATTAGGCTCACCATAGAAAGAGAGTGAGTGCCGAGAGAGTCCACTCAGTATCTGCAACTATGAAAATCTTACTGAGAATGACCGATTCCAGTGCGGAGAAGGCTTCTTCAGGGAGATTTTTCCACAGAAAGAGCCTTTTTTTTTTTTTTTCCAGAGAGATATTGTGAGAGAGACTTCTCACATAAGGAAAGAAATTTGAAGTTTTGATCGGCAAGGAAATATTTTTTCCCCCTTGCTTCCGTTTTTGGTTTTTTTTTTTTTTCGTATATTTTCGTACTCTTTTGGGTTTTGCTTTTTGAGTACGCCGTGTTTAGTGCTTGCGCCCCTACAGTTCTGGACTCGAAATCTTTCAATGAATTCTGGTTAAATAGTGGGCGTGGAATCCGGTTTGGTTTGCGACTTTACTTGTCCGTACTCTCTCCACTGCTCGTCGTAGAAACTGTTACGCTTAAAACTATGAAACCAAAAACAGCTGCATGCAATTTTTTTTTCCTTTTTGAGATATTTCCGATTTAGTTTTTCTTAAATTCTGGCTTAAATCTCTCAATCTCACAATCTCTCAGAGAGTGTATATCATACATTTCAAATGTATTAAACATTTCTCAATCAAAAACCAAACCTTAACTTTTCAACATTAATTAACATTCATAGGAAATTAACTAATATATTTGTATAGATTTAGTGATTTTTTTCGTTTTATTCGTCACTTCATATTGTCAAAAATGTTTTTTTTTATTTGAATACATTTTTAATCCTTTAATTTTCTTAAAAATTATAATTTTATTCTCTTATTTTTAATTTAAATAAGATTATCATTCTATCTTTTTCTATGGTTTTAATTAGCTCCTCCTTTAAGACATTGTTTAAAAAAATAAAATAAAACTTATTGAATGGATTTTTATTTAATTGATGTGGCATATATATATATATATATATGTGGTACATTCTTTTATTTAAGTGTTCATAATGTGAATAGAAATAATCGAAAAGCATCCTTAGTTTAAAGTTTATAATGGTCACTCAAATGTAACTGAAATGATTTTTTTACTCTTCCCACTATGACCATGTGAGCAAAACATGTGCAAAAACCAAGTCAATTAACTAGGCATTCTAACACAGGACAGAAATGTAAATATAAATAATAAATAACATTTTAATTCACGACCTAAAATCTACTAAAAAAAATAACTTTACAATCCACCAATTCAAAGGAAAACCCATTTAATATTATTAAAATAAAAAATATAAAGTGTATTTCATTTTACAAATTAATGTCTTATTTATAAACATGATAAGATTTCATCACTAAGTAAATATCCTGCTAAAATACTCCTAACTCATACACTATCATATTAGAATTTTAATTCTATATTATTTATACGAAAACTATTTTAAATAACTAAATAAAAGTTCTAAAAGTAATACATATAAAAATTACATAATAATTATAAAATCCAAATATAGTTATGTTTGATCCATATTTTTTGTTCTGCATCAGTTCCCTCCGTTTCGAAAAAACCAATCCTTGAGTTTATAGATTGATCTTAAAATCTATCATTCTATAAATATAGATATTGAATATTTAGAAATCTTAAAATTTTTTACAACTTGCCTATCTGTGATTTAAGAAATTATAACATAATCTACTTACATCTTTATCCGGTACGCTTGAATAATAAATACTTAATAGAATCTGAACCAAACAATTCAAATTCAATAAAATTAATATTCTTCTATTTGAATTTCTTCTTGACTAATAGATTAGAAATATTCATCTTTATGCCCTTTAATAGGTGAACCTTCTACATCTTGAACATGTGAAATTCTATTTATCTTCTTATGTTTCTTATTCAAACTTATGTTGGACCTCTTCCTTTCGAGTTATTGATTCATGTACAACAATCTTTTATTGCATATGATTATTTCTCAAGAAAAAAATTAACTCCTTTTCCCATTATATATAAAATTTCCTCATGGTCATTAAAGAAATAATCCACAATTAATAATCTTTTCATTTTAAACCAAGAAGAAACTTTTATCATACCTTTTGAGCTTTGTATTTCTTTAATTATCTACACCAATATTTAGTATCATCAATCAATTTATAAGATGTATACTAAACTTAGTCAAAATTTGAAATTTTTTTAATCTCAAAATAACGTTCAAGATCTGTCAATCAATTAATAAATTTTTATTTAAAAAAATATCCAACAAAACAAGAGATTCCTTAATATCAAGCGTGAAAACACAATCCTACCAATAGTTGTCGAGAGTACTAGTTTTGTACACAACCATTGCTACAAGATATTAGGTAAGGCAAATACATGCTTTGATACCATTTAACATAGGATAGAAACATAAAAATAGATACTAGATAACATTAAAGTTAATGATCTACAATTCACTAACTCATAAATTCATCAAAAAAGAAGAAAATTTATTAAATATCATTAAAATAAGAAATATAAGATATTTCATCTTACAAATTAGTGCTTTATTTGTAGAAAGAATAAGACTTCCTTACTAAATACATATCCTACTAAAACACTCATAACTTATATAATATAATATTATGACTCTAATTCTATATTATTTATTCTAAAATTACTTTAAATAACGAAATAAAATTTCTAAAAATAATACACATGCTAATTATATAATAATTATAAAAATCCAAATGTAGTTACGATTTGACCCATAAGGTTACATAAGAGAAGTTGATTGCACTTTTGAGAAAATATGGAAGGTAACATTATTTAAATTAAAAATAACGAGACAAAATTATATCTTTTATAAAATTGGAGAACTATAAGTGCATTTAAACCTACTCCTTCTATTGTTAACTTGAAAAAATAAATTAATGAAATACAAGTTTTTTCACATAATACAAAGACCATTTAAACTTCATTTATTTTATCAAAAGATAATAACAAAATACATTAATATATAGAGAAAACAACTTTTTCTTTAAAGCCATAAATAACTCTTATATAACATTAAATAAAAAGAACATTTTCTGATATCTTAATATTTTATATCTATAAATATTAATACAAGAGATTATTTATACAACAAAATATTTCCCTTCACAACAACCTAACCTACTTCCTTAATCTTTGTATGTCAACCTAAATGGCAAATAGAAGAAATAGAGGAAGTATATATTAACATTCATTATTTCTCGGAAATAAATGAAACATGGATGCAAACAAAGGGCATATATTACAGCTAACACCTTGCTTGCCTTTCTGGGACGTAGCTAACTGGCACTTGTGAAGGAAATCAAAATTACAAATTCAATTAACCTTTATTAAACCGACAAATAGGTGCCTCATCAAAGACAGTTTTTTAATTTGGTTTAATAAGTTGGCACCCGCAAAACTTATAATTTCAGAAGTAATATTTAAGGCAACGCGAGGACAATCTAAAACCAATAAAACTCAGAAGTAATATGTAACTTAATGGGAAGCACTTAGTCTACATTGTACAGATTGATGACCTTAACAAAAAATTAACCGGAATTCTAATTTCAGCTGGCAAAGTAAGAAGGTAGAAAATGAGTTATATGTCCTCTCTGATCTTGCTACTTCATAGTAAACAAAATGTAGGAAGAAATAGCAAAACTAGTCTAAACTACTGTAATTGGAATCTCTATGCTGGTGGCCTGTAGTGTGGGTCTGACAGTGTAATCCTCTTCCTCCTTTGGTGGATGAATTGCAACCACATCCGGAATAGGTTTAGTCGGTCCTTGCTTACCCTTAGGATCCCAATCAAGCATAATTTTCACCTTGATCCCAAGAACACCCTGCAATAATTATCGCTTATAGACATCAGTAAAAAAACAAAAATGAGAAGGGGTTGACAATGCATGATTCGTTTCTGGAACTGCAAACAGTCGTATTAAATTCAGAACTAGTGCCATATGGCAAGTACGCTGACCTGTCTCAGAAGCACATGTCTCACAGCAGAGTCAATATATTCCTTTACAGGCTGACCAGATGAAATCATGTAGCCATCCTTGAATTTCATCGACTTGGCACGCTGAGCCCTGAGCTTACCACTAACAATAACCTGCGGACAGAATTACTGATTCAGAGATTCTTATCATCTTATTCCAACAACATGGTTAGTATTACAGCAACAGAAGCGAAAGGAGCAGAAATATATTGCAACGTATGTGTTAACTCACCTCGCAACCTTTTGCTCCACTTTCCATAACAAACCTCAAGACACCATAGCAAGCCCTAAAACACAAAATGAAAAAAATCAGATAATAGCAAAACTCAAGACTCAAATTCTACAGGAAAAAATGCAGCACCAAAGCCAACAAGAAACTATTGAAGGTACAAGGAAAAATACTATATAATTATCAATGGTTTGACAATTGTCATTGACAAACAAACGAATACAATTTTTTTTTTTTTATAAAAAAAGGTAACCAGGTGTTGATGTAAAAACCATCATCATAAAAATCACACACTCAATGACTGTGGCCAATAGTAATCAAAGCAGCATTAAGCTAAAGGTGTATGGCTAGCATGATGTTTCCGCCTTTCTTCAAAATAAATCTATGAACTATTCATAAAGCATCAAGAAGCAACAAGCAAAGCAAAAAGGTTAAGTTTATCATCATCAATAGCACCATAAAAAGCAAGAGAAAAAATGACTGTAGAAGTTCCCGAACTCCAGGGACTAAAAAGTCCCCAAAGACTAACAAACTCCACATATTCTATGTAAGCATTGAAAAGAGATCCATTTGACCAATCATTTGTGTCAAAGGATGAATAAACCATCAATGCTAACATGCAGAATACACTGTGAGTCTACATATCTTACAAAGCACAGCAGACAGTGGTTTCTACAAAAAACAGTGTAAAACATAAACTAAGAAAGCTATTGGCTTTAACCATGGCAGAATGTCCGCTAAAAGACTAAGATAAATCACAAACCAATCAATCGTGTAAAGCAAAATACTAAAAGACAAAAATACAAGCACTGACAGATAAAGGCAAGGACAAAGACAAAAGATGTCATAGACCCAGCCCAATCACAAATTAATTGGCAGAACCGAAGTGAAAAACCTCAGCCATTGCATTCCATACCTACGGACAGCAAGTCCTCCAAGAAGCTTGTAACGCAGGGACTCTGCCTGAGCAATGGCACAGAGCCCTCTGTTGTTGACTTTCTCAGCATAAAGCTCAACACTGTTCTCAGGAAACTTGAAACGTTTCTGGACAATAGATGTCAGCTCCCTTATTCTTCTCCCTTTCTCACCTGAGCCAATCAAAGAGAGAAGTTCAATTAAATACAGTAACTGCAACACATAATTGTCCAACTGGAACCTATAATTAAATTTACAATCCAAAGGGCATAAGAGACCTAACTCAGGAAAAAAATACATAATTCCCACTTTTTTTTACAAATTTGGTTTCCACAAGGATGATAACTTCACGGTTAGTAGATTCATCAAAATTTATACATCATTCAAAATCAGCTCATAAGAACGTAATAGCTCACCATCAACCTCCAGAAATTACACTCTTCCCAAGGTTACCAAATGTTCATACTCTTGAATCAAACTTCAAAACAATCAAAATAAAGAAGTTAACTTTCCACCAGTCTTCACCCAAATCAAAGCAACACATACTTACCGAGCACGTTTTGAGTGCGAGTAGCCCTTATGATAATCTCAGTCCTCATGGGCGTAACCCTAACTTCAACCCCAGAATAACCATCCTCTGCGAGCTCCCTGGTGAGAACCTCATTGAGTTCCGCGAAGAAAACTCCATCTGCCACGAACTGAAACAGCAAAATCCCAAAACACAAATCGTCACTCAAAGCAACACAAAAAGGGGGGGGGAAGAAGCAAGCAATTTGGCGAGGAGAGAATCAAAAACTGGAATTTGAAACCCACCTTTCGCTTTTTGCTCATTTGGGTAGCCATGTTGGAAGTGAGCTTGTGTGTACTTCCAAAGAAAACTGAGCCTCCTCTATGCGATTTGGTTCCGGGAAACCCTAGAAACAAAAAGGGCTGGGTGAGGGTTTCGATCAGCAGCTTAGAATGATCGAACGGTGATTAAAGGAGCTTACTTTTTGTATTATTATTTATTTATAAATTTATAAATATACAGTAATAAAAAAATTAAAAATTGGATACTGACAGGGGTACTTTGGGAATTTACTATAGTTTATCCATTCTAGCGGGAATGAAACGGTTGGAGGAGGGAACACTGGCAACAATGGCGGGTACTGCCACACTTTCTTCAACTATCCTGCTCCAAAGCTCTCTCCTTTCCCATTCTCAGAGCTCAAGAAGAGCATTTGACTCTTCTTTGGCATTCAACACTGAAAAAAGTTCTGTTGTTCCACTTGTTGTGTGTTCTGCTAAGAAGAAAATCAGTTTTGTAGACCAAATTCTTGATTATATCGAAGGTATGCATACTTTTGGACATACCCATTATGTAGTTGAATTCAAAGTTTGTTTTTCAATGATTCCATTCGGTGATATTTTGTAGCATTGGTTTCTTTGTTCAATTTTAGGTGGTCCCAAGTTAAGGAAATGGTATGGGGCACCTGATCTACTTCCTAAAGATGGAGCAGCCTCGGAAGATGATGAAGATGATGATATGGGTAATATGACATTGTATTTCATCAAATTGTTGTACTTATCTGCATATTTTAGTCTTTGGGCTTTTGAATATTAGCTCTAGACTTCTAGTTTCTTGCACCATTGTTCAAAAGCAGAAGAAGATGAACTCAGGGATGCAGTGCTGGTAACAGATGGAGATAGTGAGATGGGTCAGGTGTGTTTCAATTTCCTTTTTTTTTTTTTTTGTCTAATTTCTCAAGCTTTAGAATTATTTATAATTAATAATTGGGCAAGGCTTGACACTTGTGAAACTTAAATTTTCTGGTTTTGGTGTATTCCTTCGTGCTTTCATAGAATCATGTTATGGATCACAATAAGAATTATTGGGAAGAAAAGAACAACTATACAGTGTCCCAACTATCATAAATTGAGGGGTCTCGGGCCCATTGATACAGCCAATCTATTGCCTACACAAGTAACTTGTACTCTATCGTTCGCAATCAATAATTTGGCTCCTTGGCTTAGTAATGATAATAGTAATCTGGCTCCAAATTATGCTTTTTATACTTGAGAACAGAATTTGCAGGCATAATGGTGTTGGAAGACCTCTGCTAGTAATTTTTACTCCTAGATCAACCTCTCTTTGTAGTTTTTCAGATATTAGATGTCTATTTCTTATTCATGATGTGGTATACAAGTTCTTTTCCCTTTGTTTCATAAAGAATTTTAATTGGCTTAGTACAGTAGACGATGTTTGAACTTTGTTGTCTGGCTTCTGCAGATGGTGATATTGTCATTAATTGTGAAAAGAACTCGAGTAAAGACACTGGTGAAGGATAAGCGAGTTGCACTTGAAGCCTTTGGAAGTTATGTTGAGGTCGGCAAAGTTAATTTGCAAAACCACTATTTGATAGCATCTTTCTATTTCATGTAAGTATATTCTTTCCCATCTGTTTTTCTGTTATTATTGTTTACATGGTACTTGCTTGTGCAGTCCATGGCAGGAGATACAAGTGACAAACGATTCCTTAAAAATGCTCTGAAAGGAGTTCGCACAATTATATGCCCAAATGTATGAATAATTTTTTCCCTTTTCCCCATTTTGACAATAGTGATGAGATTTGGCCTTTTAACAATTTTCTGGGAATTGTTTGTATTATTTCTTTCTTTCCAGGAGGGTTTTCTTTCTAATGTTGGGAGCCTACAAGGTGTACAACATGTAATCCTCTTATCACAGGTACATTTTTTTTTATTCCTCAGAATGCAAAAACTCCAAGCACAAATATAGTCTTTGTTATTTTGTTTTAACAAGGTTGCAGTTGTCTGTTTATAGAGGTAAAGGTGGCATTCAATCTGTGATGAAAAGCAATGCTAAGAAATTGGCTGAGCAAGATGAATCAGTATTGATGAGTTCAGGAATTCCTTACACCATAATCAGGGCTGGTCTGTTACAAGATACTCCTGGAGGGAAGCAGGGATTTACTTTTGAAGAGGTACATACCTTAATTTCTTCCATTTACAGAGTAAGTTGAGAAATATTGTAATATACTACATGAACCAATCGCAAATTAACACTTAAATCAATTAATCAATGACATTTAAGCGCAAAGCAGTTAAAGTATTGGTTTGTGCGTACATGTGAGACATGATATGTACACAAGAATATTCTTCAAAAAGCCTTATTTTAATGATAAACCTTTTTACTATTTCATACAATGTTTTGGGTAATTTTGGTAGCAAACAAGTGTATTGATGATCATGTCTCACCTTGACAGTTTGTATTATTATCATAGTCATGACTACTAATACTTCTTTTTATTACAAAAGGGTTGTACAGCTAAAGGAAGTCTTAGCAAAGAAGATGCTGCCTTTGTATGTGTGCAAGCTTTGGACTGTGTCCCAAAAACCGGATTCATATTTGAGGTGGTCAATGGGGAAGAGAAGGTTTCAGATTGGAAACAACATTTGGCTGGATTGATGGAGAAGACAAATCAGAAACTTCAATGACCATTAACGAGGAAGTTATAGTTCTATATTTATTTGTTATACAAGGAATGGTTTAAAATTAATGTATTCATATTCTCAGAGAAGAGACAAACTTTTCTCTTCATCCCTGGTCTATATAACAATGCTTCTTGTATTGAGACCGAGTGTATCCACTAAAGGGTACTTCAAGAAGCTAATGGTTGTTTGAGAGCCAGGAAAATGAAAAGGAAGGAGAGGGTAGGAAGAGCTAGTTCTCTATTTTTTATTACTATTTTAGAGGATAGCTCATAATTTCCTCTCCTTTCTCTCCATTTGCTCCCTTATAAATAGACGAAAAAGCTACTTATATATTCAAACAAGATACTTCTAGTTTCAAATTACCTCACAGCATTCTCTCACTTTGTGATACGAGTGCAGGCTCTACAAATGTGTACAAGGTTCACCCCTGTACACAAAATGGTGTCCAAAGATAATTTGAATACACAAATAGCACCACTCAAATAACAAACCGTGAAAGTCCAATAGGGCTCCCACCTAAGAATGACAATGGGGCAAGACAGAGGCTAGATTAGCCCTCTCCTGCTCTAAGCCACTGTTAAAGATAAAATCTGACCTATTTTTATATTCTATTATTAAAGATAAAATCCATTTTATCCTCTTGCTCTATTCAAATAATCCTTTTAGAGATCTGCAAATTCAGGACAAACTGTCATCGTTGTTCTCACTTTTCTCATGGAATGAAAGCATTGGATGACAATTTAATTGTACAAGTAGCATCACAGCAACAACAAATGGTGCAAGTCCTCGTTAGATCAGATTTTGTCCCATGACTTTCACTATGGTCATAATTTTGCGTTCAACAAAAGGTACCATTTCTTAGATGGTCCTGTACTGTACTATGTCCTTCCTCTCCCTTTAATCAGTGTGTCTAAAGAGAGAAAAGAACCAAAAGAGAATACCGGACCTGAACATTCTTTTCCTCTAATTCCACTACTTCATGTGGACAGACATATCAACTTTGATAAAATGAGAAAAATCTGATCATCTTTTTGAAAAGTGCTTCCGGCTTGTTTGTTTGAATCTATCCCAAATTGTTCAAGACTTTCAAATTTTCAAATACAAAGCTTGTTTCTTAACAACATCAAAACCTTTTTACACATACAGCATAACTTTCTGGTGTCCATAGGTTCATATGTTGATCTGTTGGGTGCAACCAAAATTGCACCTGTTAGTTAAAGTAATTTCGTTAGCAAGAACTTATGATTTCACAACATGACAACCTCTGTCGTCATTTTTAATGATCAAATTTAAATTGCACCATTATTTTCAATTGTCTATATAATTTGACAGTATTTAGATTTTAAAAATAAAAAATGATAAATTAAAGCATTTGATCATTAATTTTCTCCCTATCTAATGAAAATTCTATTGTCTTTGCGGGCCCATGATTAGATTTTTTTTCATAAGAAATAATTTAAGAATATTGGCTAAGGTTTGCAGCCCGCAAAAAAATTTATCTAGTTTCTTAACTTTTTATATTCGATTTCATGAGGTAAATGTGCCAGATTATCCAAAAAAAAAAAAACTTATTAGAGTGTATAATTGGCATCTTTCATTGTTAATCTCTAATTACTCAAATAGATTTCATCCAAAGGGAAACTAGCTAGTACAATAACACAAACTCACAATAATTTTATGGGATTCACCCCTCATGAAATGAAAATTATTATTAGTCAATCTTATGATATAAATAATATAAAAAATGAATATAGTATGAGTCCATCTTTTTTATAAGTAGTATCACTATGTGAGCAAAGAATAATTAAATGATGAGCATAGAATAGAACTGAATAAAACAAAGAACAATTATCCCACTTGGTGGAATCAAATGTAATTACAGTATGATTAAATTAATGCTTATATGTTTTAGATTTATGTTACTCTTCCAACAAAAAGATGAGCACTATGTAGAGTTGTTGATCTATCATATCAATAATATTAGTCTAATGATTCTCTATAAAAATATGTGCCTTACTTCACTAGAGTATGAAAATATTATAGGCTGATTCCTAAGGCCAACTTACAAGTTGAGCAATGTTACTTTATTCAAAGATCTCTTTGTAAAAGTGTCTCCAAATTATTCTATTTTTCATTTAGCTGATTATTTTAGTTATTAATTAATTATATTAGTTGTTGGTTGATAATTAATTGTATTAATTGATTTAATCAGCTGATAGTATTAGTTATATATATAAAGATTTTATCAATTATTTACTATTAACTGTTGATATGTAAAATGACACATAAAGATAAAAGTATATTTTATAATTTATTCGATTATTCTTTTATTTTAATAATATTTTAGATTTTAAAATATTATTTATTAAAATTATTTTCTAAAAAAATATTATTTTAATTTATTATTTATTAAATTTTTTTAAGAAATAAATAATTATAATTTATTATGTTTATTAGCTTTTCTTTAAAATCAACGATTATAATTTATTATTTATTAATTTTTCTTTAAAAATAAATGATTATAATTTATTATAATTATCAATTTTTAAGAAATAAATAATCATAATTTATTATTTATTATATTTTCTTTTAAAAAATAAATTGTTATAATTTATTATAAATTTTTATTAAGAAATAAATAATTTAGATAAAAATAAGTTTATTCTTATTAATAATTGTTAGTATTGTTGTTGTTTATATTATTATTTCCTACAAGTTGATAGTGGGAAAAAAAGAGAGAAATGATTAAATAATATATTTAATACATATGAATAAATTAGGAAATTATTTGTCATAAAATGTATTTCATACATATTTCTTATGATGATTTTTCTATGTATCAAAGATAATGATGTGAACAATTGAATTGATGAAGGGTAATAGTATCTTTTTACACTCTAAGTGTCTAAATAGCTAATTAAAAAAGTTGGATTCCTTAACTTTTTAAAATTAACTTTTTGAGGGTAAAAAAAAAAACTAACTCAAACAATCATTTTTTAAATATTCTAAATAGATATTAATTTAATTAAACAGTTAAAACCACTCAAATCAGTTAAAAGTTAATCAAAAAGTTGTTTAGAAAGCACCCTCTAAATATAAATGAGATGTGTAATGAGATTTTATAAAAGGATGTTTTGTGTAATTTGCAATATCACATTGTTCTCACATTTTATAAAAAGAGTATAGTGCAAATGAGCGTGGACTTCATATCTTGTTTGCATATATATAATGTGAAATCCTAAATTGTGCATGTAGCATAACTTGTCATTTTTATACAGACTTGTGTATTAAGATTTTTGGTGTTTGGTATTTTAAAATAAAGGTTATTCTTTGGTATGTATTTGAAAAATACTATTAGTATGTATTATTGAAATTTTTGTTAAAAAAATATACTTTTTACATTTTTTTCATTGAAAGTGATAACTTTTATATAAAAATAAGAAAATTTTTAAGAATGTTTTGATATAACTGTTTATATACTTGTTACATACAATCTTCATATACATTTATAAGTTTTATAAAAAAATTACAAGATTTTATATAAAAAGTTATAAATTTTATGTTAAATTTTAATAAAAACTTATAAAATTTGTAAGTACTTACCTAAACATTACCTTTAGTATAAATATTCTTATTGGTCCTTCACTATTGAGATTTATATTAACATAAAAAACATTCATTCCACTTTCATCCTTCACTAATATAACAATATTATAAACATCCTCCCATATACATCTAAAAGCCAAATCAACTTTTGTAAGAGGGACCATTTATTATAATATCATATTAACGAAGAACAAAATCGTTTGAAAAAATGATACTAATTTAATTTTAGAAACACTCTTCTAAGTTATTGATTTATTATAATGTAAATCATATAGTCACACTAAAAAATATACTAAAGTTATTAATTAATTATCATGTCAATCATTTAATAATTTTTTATAACAAAGCAATTACTTTTATATAAATGTCGCCAGTTGTAACCTTGAGAATTGCATAAGCAAGTTAATATTTTCATGGTTGTTTATTGTCTTCCAAAAGTAGGTGGATCCTACAATCCTAGGCTCTCAGCATCCGAGGAGCCTCTAAAGAGGCAGCACATCATCTTTCCACGATGCAAAGTCAATTATTGCTGCTTTTCCATGCTCTGGCTGCAAAGCATTTTTCATCATTTAGTTGTTATATCTTTCTCTCAATTATTTCAGGTGAATCGGAGGCCAACCATAGCAAAGATTCTAAGCTTGCGCCATTAGACCCTCACAGGGTCTTCAGTTGCTTTTTACACTTGTCCCCAATCTCTACAATAAGAGATAACTATCACTCTTAAGAGATCATTCATATGAAACATTTTTCTGTGAGTCAGTGCAGAATTGCACAACCAGCAAGTTCAGAACCAACTCATAATCATCACATATAAATGTGTGACCACCAATTTGAGTCAAGTACAAATGATGCTCAAGTCAACGTGACACTTGAAAGAAAATAAATATGAAAGACATCTTTAACAAGAAAGAACGATGACTTTCCAAAATCCTTCATAATCAGCAGATTCACAACTAACAATCAATAGGTGTGAGGATCACATATATGTGTAGTCACACTTGTATAGTTGTGAGTCAATTGCGGGTGAGGCCCAACCAAACAATAAATTAGGAAACTAAATAAGAAAGTCTTCTTACAATGATAAAAGACAAGTATATATCAATCCTGGGCTTCAACACTCAAAGCTCCAGATTTTTCAACGCCTCTTTGGAAATCCATGGCTAATGGGAAATCCTTTACCACAGTCATGAAAAAATGGCATTTATCAAGCAATGAAGTTTCAGTCTTGATCACTGCATCTACAAAGCCAATCCAGAAGATAAGAAAAAAACCCAAGAATCACCCACCAAATGATCAAAAGGAAAGAACAGATGAAAATGCATCAAAGACTTGAGAATTTGGTAAAATGATCCATAAGCAAGCTTCACTCCATGTGATTAACAAAGCTTACATGGGATTTAAAATTTAGCATCCTCAAAATAAGGTTAAGAGTGGAAACTAGCAGATGAACTAAATTTCAATGCCTTCTAGACACAAAGCCAATATGGAGGAGTTACATGCAATCTCATCAAACAAATTTCTATCCAACATCAACATATAATTTGCAATTGCAGCCCTTAATATGAACGCTCAAATTCAAATGATTAGCCTGATCTAATTCTCTTCTGGCTGAATTTCCCATCAGATTTTAGAGTCCCACTGGAATCCCCTTCAGATGAAGCTTCTCTGGACTTGCTAAAAGAACTTGAAAGATCTGCATAGAGATCAACCACCCTTCTGATATTGTTATTGAGCTCTCTGATCAAACCCACATTCCGACTCAGGTTATCAGGCATCTTGGACTCATGGTTTTGGTTTATCTCATTGATTAGCAACCTGTTCTGATCCAAAATATCTTGTGCTTGCAACAAGTTCTTCTGAAATGCCTGCAGAAGTGTGCTATCTACTTGGGCTGTATTACCAAAATCTCCAAATATATCTCCTTCCATTCTAATCACACTTATGGTTGAATTAGTAAAAGGTACTGCACAAAATTTGACAGAGAATTAAAAGTATTAAAATAGGACAGTAACAAATAGAAAAAATGAAAAATAAGAAGCAAACTACTAACTATTCTCCAAATCAAAGAAGAATTTGTAATATAAACAGGAAATTTAGGTGACAATCTATATATGATTGCAGTGAGAAAGCACTTTAAAAGTTTGACACAGGATTTTTCTGAAACATAACCGACACACTCACTTTTATCATATTCTTTCCTCTATTTTCTAAGCAACCCAGAAAGGGGAAGGGTTGCAAAAGATTCAACAGACACAATAGAGAAATCAGGCAAAAACACTTTTTCTTGCTTAAAGCACTGAGAATATTTTTCTTTTCGTGCTTTCCAACAAAATTAAGATATTAGAGAGAAAGAAAGAAACTCACAAGTATCT
Source organism: Saraca asoca (assembly GCA_026873985.1). NCBI lineage: Eukaryota > Viridiplantae > Streptophyta > Magnoliopsida > Fabales > Fabaceae > Saraca > Saraca asoca. The sequence continues at coordinate 22,517 of JANHAO010002238.1, forward strand.
TCCTAACTTGTTGAGTGAGAATTTAAAAAAAAAAAATTCAGACTTCCGAGAAAATGTTCTCTTCAAATACGTGCAAGTAAATTAAAGTAAATACAATTTTCAGGAAAAAAACTGGACATTTAATTGTGAAATTGAACAAAAACAATATAGTCAAATTGTATTCTACAGACAGAATCAACAGTTTGAAGGGTGAAAGGGCTTTGAGATTGGAAAGATGCAAAATTTGGAAAAAGCCGAGAAATCAAGAAAACGAAGAAGCAATCTAAACTCTAAAGGGTACAAAAATCGTCCATTTTCTAAGAAGCATTTTCTGTCCTATGAGCTTACCTTACAGCATGGAGCATCCCAGCTGTAAACGTTGACCTCTGAAAAAGTTTGGAATTTTTCTCGGAAAAAAAAACAGATTTTCTCGAGAAATTATGGGAAAAAGAATCGAATCTCTGCCTCAGATAATAAGCCCCGAAATCAGAGAAAAAACAGGGGCTGAAGGCGTGATGAGAGAGAGAGAGAGAGAGAGCTTTACGCAACCTTTCCATGTATCTGCGAGATTTGATTAACAATTTTCCGAGAAATTACGAACTCTGTGTCGTTTTGGCTTTCTCTCCTGTCGTGTAGCCGAAGATTGCAGGATGTGCCGTACCTTGCTTTGATATTTGCCTTTTGCAGCAGCAGAACGAGGGACTTGAGAGAGTTTAAAAAAAAAAAAAGGGACTAAATTACTCTTTTAAGCTTTATCCATGTATAAATTACACTTTTAAATTAAAAAAAAAAACTACAAATTATCCCTAAAGTTTAGATAAAATTAAAAAAAATGTTTGATTATTGATCCTATTTCTGAGCTACATATGCTATATATATATTTTATGAAATATATTATTTCTCTTCAATCAATATAAAAAACAAGTATTAAAAATCTCATTTTTGAAAATATGAATTTTATGATTGGCCAAAAGATAAGCACCCATTAAATTTGTTTACTTCAAGATGATTGTGCTATTTTTTGCAGGAGCTAATCTATTTTGTGAGAGTTTCAGATATAGCTTTCACTATCTAAGCTAAACAAATGTTTATAATAGTACTTTCAGACTAAGAAGGGCTAAACAGCTCGCTCATTTGGTAAAAATTGTAGGCAACGTAATTAAAAACATGGAGAAATGATAAATGCAAGTTGTCTAGTTTCTTAGTCTCACATTCATCACTTTACGGCTCCGTTACATTAGTATCTACAAGAGGCAAAAGCTCATGCAAATTAATGGCATGAAGAAGAACAGCTACGTTTCAAGTTTTCATATCAAGTTAGAAAAAGTTCTTATTCTCTTAAAGCATCTCTAATAGTACAATTTATTGGAGTTTCTTAACTCCTCTTTTTATGGAACTTATCATGTCATATCATCACTTTTTATTTTATATTACTTTAAATAACTCTTCACTTTAATGATATAACTTTAAAAAGTTTATCAAATGAGTTTCACAAGTTCACCACTTTCTAGTTGATTCAATTAGAAAATTATTATTTTATATTTAAGATATCGTTGCTTGTATAAATAATTGTTGTTACACGTGAATGCCACTGGAGTTGTTCCATCGGTGATACTGTCATAGTATCAATTTTTAAATTTAAGAATTACTTAAATAATTTTTGTTGGATATGCTCTAAATAGTTTATTTTAGAGTTTACTCCTTTTGTTACTTTGCTTCTAAATAGTAACTTGAGATTGAAAGAAAGATGAAGATAAACTCTCAGAAAACCAAAGAATGTTGTATCTTATGAGAATTGCTTGAGTTTTGTTGAAAGAAACAAGTGGGAAAAGCAAGGAAGTAAAAGAATAAGGTAATTTCAAGTGATTAGTTTGATATTGAGAGATGCCTAAATTCAAAATGCATTCATGAAACTTCTATAAATGAGTTTAAGTATTTCTTTATTCTATCCCTTTATTTTCAATACTTTAAATTAAGTTTTTACTCAAAATCTACTACTACCTACTCATTTTAAAATTAACTTGCTTATGTAAATTGAAAAGGTTTTTGTTGCAAGTCACTAATTCCTTCGCATGTGCCCACATACGCACTTCTTTAATATTTCAATAAGATTTATTTTATTCAAGTACAATGCATTAATGATTTAATTTATACACACACACACACACACACACACACACATATATATATATATATATATAAATAAAAGGTTAAGCACAAACCATCCAAGACTAGTATTGACTATATATTTATTATATCCATAAGACCCCAACCTAATATCTTGAGATACTGAAGGGTTTGCATATTACTCATTTTCTTTCTCTGTATTCTCTTGAGTAGTTAGTTACAACTCCAAAGAATCTTGGGACAATTTGATAGCCCATTACCAAAATGCTTTCATTAAGTGCGAAGTTATCATGGACAATATAATTTTGGTAATTGAGCTCATGTAATACTTGCAAAAGTGCAAGAGCAAGAAAGCTTATTGGATAGCAATGAAGATTGATTCATTCAAGAGGTCCACCGCATGATGTAGTTTCCTTTTATCCCCTTATAGTCATTATAGAATGAACAACTTTTGACTATTTTGAAGTGTTTGAATGTGAATTGAGTTCACTAACCATTGGTACATGCTTTTCTTAGAATAATCATTCATTATATTCTTAGAATAATCATTCATTATATGTAAACTATTATTTATTATTTTGATTTCTTAAATTTTAAAGTGTACATTTCTTTTTGGCTTCCAAATAAACATTAGCATTTGAATTTTGTAAATAATTTGTATTAAATGTTTACATTTTATTTAGTTAAATCATTCTTATTTAATAAATTTCATTGATATTTATAGTAAAAAATTTAAAATTTTCAATAAAATGAAATAATGTATCATTCTAATATTATAAAATAATTATTTATAAAAAATATATTTTAAAATTTTAAAAGTCTACTTTGAAAATTTCATATGAATATAAAATAATATTTGTAACAACTAATATCATCACTAAAACTTTCTCTAGTAACAACATATTTATGCCTTTACTAAAAGTATAATATTTGTGATAATCAATATTGTCACTAAAGCCTTTTTAGTGACTACATATTAATGTAATAATTAAAAACATATTATTTGTGATAACTATCACGAAACCTTTTTAGTGTCAACATATTTTTATCATCATTATTTGTGATAAACAATTCAGTGTCAACATATTTATTTTGTCATTAAAATTTTTTTCAGTGACGGTAAATGTTGCTACTAAAAATATACTATTTTTCTTCTAACTTAAAATTTTTTGTGGATATAAAAATTAAATTTAGTGACAACTATTGTAACTAGAAAAAAAACTTGTTACTAAAAATTATTATTTTTGTGATTATAAACAAATCTTGTCACTAACATCGATGATTTAGTGACAATAATGAAATATTGCCACTAAAACACTACTTTTAGTGACAAGAATAACACTTGTTATTGAATTTTTGTCATTAAAAGTTAAATTTCTTATAGTGAAGGCAGCAAGGAATGACCCTTCTGTCAGTCACTTACTTTATGGTGATGGCCCCATCCTATTCTATAAGACAAGTGCAAAAAGTTGTAATCATGTTAAGCAAATCATGGAGGACTTTGGGAGCATGTCTAGTTGATGGACAAGCAAAAGATAGTAATGGTGTTTAGCCCTAATACCTCTAGATCAAAAAAATTTTTGGGTGGAAGATTAGGTATCAAGATTTCTACCAAACTGGGTAGATATCTAGGAACTTATATTGATGATCCTAAAGATAAACAGTTGATTGGTAAAGAAATCCTATAAAAAATCATCGACAAATTACAAGGCTGGAAAACCAAGCTTCTATCCCGAGCTAGCAGACTCACACTTTGCAAGAGTGTCTTGCAAACTATTCCTATATATCAATTTGCAACTTTAGTTCTTGCTTAATCAAATTTAAACTAGAATCTCCAACTTCTGGTGGAACTCAAATGGGGATCAACATAAGCTGCATACATTGCTTGGGATGCCTTAATTAAACCAGTGGAGTAAGGGTGTCTTGGTTTTTTAAATTTACATCAATTTAATAAGGCCATGGTAGCTGAACAAACTTGGAAAGTAATTGATCAAATATGGAAAAGGTGATTTGGAGAATGTTATGGGTAAGGTTAGAAATGCCTTTTGGAGATGGAGATAGATTACTCAACATTCTACATTTCTGGCAAACAACTTGCAGTGGCAAGTTGGTAATGGTTAAGATTTAGGAGAAAATTTTGGTGGTCACCCATGGGCCTTGTATAGGAACATAACCAAAGTGGGAGATATGCTTAGCCAAGATTCTAGTACTTGGGATTTTAGGATTTTGAGAAGCATTTATGATTAATCTATTGCCAAGTTAATCATTCATACCCCAACTTCAATATTAGGGGCCAAATATTGGCTAGCCTAGACAATCTCACCCATAGGATCATATATTGTCAAACAAGGCTACCAATATTGTATGAACTACCTTTTTAAAAGATCTAACTTTCCCTGGAAATAGCTTTGGTAGTTACCAATCTCATTGACACATAGTGTTCCTATGCAAACTTTTTCATGGAATTCTGCCTATAACTAATGTGTTTCGACAAAGACATATTCGAGTTCCCATTTTATGTGTCCTGTGCCAATCTACCTCAGAATCTATAATCATCTCTTCTTATTGTGTCTTTTTTCCATAGCTATATGGTTCGGATCAGAGCTGTCCATTAGAACTAAGAGGCTTCATCCACAAGATATTATGTAATTGCTTAAAACTTGTCTAGTTACAGGTTAGGCCTGTAAGTAGCTACATTTTCAACTTACTGGTAAAATTTCCATAATGCTTTATGCCATATGGTACTCACGCAATCAGGCTATATTTAAAGGTCATTTGCATGATCCTACTCAAATTCTTCATAGGATTTCAAGGCTTAATGCTGAATATATTCATTATCATACCACTCATTTGGGTAGTGTCACATCATTAGCTTAGCGGTAATCATAATGCGATAATTGAGTTGTAGGAAATTGACCAATAGTATGGCTGAAGGTATTTAACTCTTCATCTCAACATGCTTTTAGAATTTGTGTAGCAGTCTTTCAAAATGTTCTGACACATATATATGGATAAATTCATGATGCAAAAAGACATTCATTCTACTCTTCATACTCTTTTGATGGCTTTGAGACATTTGAAACTTTAGATATCTTTAATCATATAAAGGCAATAAATCTTATGATCAATTCCAAGCCAGCTATTTTGGTCATCAATAAACCTAAAAAAGCTCATATCTTCAATCATATAAAGGCAATAAATCTTATAAACAATTCCAAGCCAGCTATTTTGGTCATCAATAAACTTAAAAAAGCTCATTTCAAGGACAGGAATATTATGCTAGACATTGTCAAACAACTAAGAAGACATTGCCAATGTCATTTGCACTACTTGGATCTTACAAGGGCTAGGCTAGACTTCCCTTTAGTGGTAGATGATTTGCAATAAGCTAAAGGCTATTAGGAAAGTCTTTGTTTCTTCTATTAGTAGGGTATCAAAAAAAAAAAAAAAGGTTCTATGCTATGTGATTCATAGATTTTTTTTTCTTCCTAGGCCATCCAATACCCTAAGCTAACAAATTTTATTTTTAAGTCAAAATCCTATTAACATGCAAGGAAGTCTAGACATGTGATTTATTCTTTCGTATGCATCGTGATTGCCAAAGTCATACTTAGTTAATTGGTTTCTTTAAAGCTAAAATACTACACTATGAAAACAAAAGCCTAGGGTCATTTTAGGGTTAAAGCTATGTCATATTCTATAAAATACTAAACTTTAGAAGTTTAATGGGGTCCGTATAACCTATAGAAGTATCCTACTACTAGTAGTCCTGGTATATCCAGCCTTAATAAATACTCAAAATGAACATCATAAATTATACGTCCCAGTTAAAAGTTAAGTAAAACTAGATAGTAAAACAGTATCCTCACAGAATCCATGGTCTGCTAACCACAACTCTTAGGGTGTCTTCATAGATTAGTATCTTTTAGTGGAAGGTGTGTGCCTAGAACAGAATCTAAAAATTGAAAATATCCACAGGTAAGTCCAAGGACTTAGTGAGCCTAATCAATACAAATCTACTTTAGATTCTTAGGTATCTTATGTATTTTTCACAATCACTACTTATAATTTATTAATCAAGGATCATTAAATTATATTAGGATAAAATAAATGTATCTATCTAGCTCAAGTGTGACCGAATATCATAGTGTCACAGGTTAGTATCTCTCTAGCTGAAATCGTGTGGTGCATGATGCCAACTCTTAGCCAACATGCCAACCTACTAAGAAATTTAAGCCACACTTGGATATATATTTGGGACATTGATGATTTTGTCACCCATACGACCAAGATGCCAAGCACAACATGTCTGCAAGCCAACATGAGCTTGTAGTCAAAATATTAGTGTATATCGAGTCTCAAAGAATGTGCCACATAGGAAGTATTTAGTGCATATCGAGAAGGGATGTTTTTAAAAATAAAGAGAGTGATAAGTTCATTTTATTAATATATGCCTCATTATATAGTTTTAAATGTGTAGGAGAAGTATTTCTAAGGTCTATACTTTAATCGTTAGCTCAAGTCATAGTGCCCACCTAGTCACCGGACGCACCCCTTTAAAGAATATTTTAAGCAAAAGCCCTATTGACAAGAGTATACATACTTTTTCCCCAGATGATATAAGGGCTTTTCTTCTAGCTCTTAAGCTTCTTGTTAGCTTAACCAATAGACTATCTTTTGGTTTGATGATGAAAATAATTTTGATCATATCATATTATGTTTATAAGCTTTAATTGTTTGCTGAGTATGGGCAGGTTCAAAGTTCATCAAAGGTTAATCAAGAAATCTACATTAGTATTAGGATTTTATTTTTACTTTTTTAGGATCTTTTGTAAGTGAATTTTTCACAATTTAGCTCCAATTATTTTTCTTAAAATGATTTTCAAAATGAGGTAGTTTTTTTAA